>CAJQZN010015515.1:0-13202 GCA_907164685.1 Colias eurytheme | reverse complement strand
GAGCAAACGCTGCACGTGCCGGCGCCATTGTGGCCCGCGTCACGGGAACCACGCGGTGACGTCACGTGATGGGGCACGCGTAACGTGACGCGACGTGATGGGCGATGTTTCTCGGAAACAATCGTGGAGTGTTGGGATCAAATGATTGTTAATGTTGGTGATTGATTCTGATTTTGTTATACAGTCTGTGGTGATATGCGTGTGTTTAGAGTTAAAATATTGTTTGCAGGAGGGGGGAAGGTAGAAAGATGGATTGTTAATGGTTCTTAAATTTATTTCATTTGTACCTGTTCAATACGTAGGTAAATAGTTAATATGCAATTAAGCTACCTATGAGCTTATGGGCGATTCAAACCTAAGTACCAACAAGTTCTAACCACACACACCTCTACCAATTTTATCAAATACAAAAATACGTGCTACAAAATTTAAAAATCAAAATTTACAAGTAATAAAGTTGATTTGCATAACAGTCCAAATGAATTATACATTGAATCTTGATTATAAAACAACTACGCTCATAAAATTATTTACTAGATGAACTTTGTACGAGCGATAAAAAATTTACGCGCCAATTACTTCGTATACGGGCGCTTAACGTCAAAAATAAAACTCATACAAATTCGTAGTAAATATGGGCGCTGCAAATTGATTGGTTGCTAAAAGCGGAATTCGGTCAAACGGCTAACTTGAGTCCTATGTAGTTCGCGCACTAGAAAAGTTGTTAATTGACATTAAAATGGTTCTTAATGTATCTGCGACGTAGTTGGGGGAAGAAATTAGCCAGCGCCTTAATCTGTTTAGCCGTGGCAGTCGTGCGACCTGCGGTCTTACTCTTGACACTATCGAGTTTTAATGCAATCGAGTTCAAACATAAAAAAAACATTTATTGCAAATAAATACATTTTTATACACAAATTAGCAACCTTGTGTGCAACTCTAACTCAAATTTGAATTAGAGTTCGACTCGATTGAAGACTAAATTGGTAGATACTATTGAAGATTATGACTATCGTGCTGTGGTTCAAAATGAATTATAACTCGATCGAAAATTTCGATCTACTTCGATAATAGCTACCAATCAATATGGATTTTAAACTCGAGAAGTGATCAACCATGGCTGGTAAAAAGTAAAACTATTATATTACATATAACGATTCAAAAGTGCTTCTAGAAGAAGTCTAATTAAATAAATAAATGTGTGTGTTTTGAGTTTGAATTGGTTACAAGATCGAATTCGAATCGAAATCGTCATCGAATTTAAACAAAAACAAGATCTAGTTTCAGGGGTAAGGCTCCTGACTGCTAGCTAATGAGTCATTTCTTCCAGAGCCGCTCGTTAATTTTTATTAACCGCTGCAACTTTGCGGGATCTCATCTATCAATGTTACAGAATGATACTAGTTGGAGACCAGCTTGGGATTATCGTGTTATGTTTTGAGCTGAATTTAGCGTGACAGTGTCGTAAGACGATTTTATACAAATTATATCGTAGCATTTGTTGAATGGTTAGCAAAAAGAAAAGCTAAATAAAAAATATTTCAACGGAAATTCATACCATTTGCGTAATAAGTATAATCTGATTTTATACAATAAGGTCCACTACTAATATGTTTATAAGCCTATTAAATAATATACGGACGTTGTTTATAAACACAAAATATTCTAATAATATATTAGAGGCGAAAACTAGTTTGTATAATGTAAGTTAGACCTCAACCTAAAATAGCTTTAGTGATGTTGAGCTCGGTAACAGAAACAAAGGAGATGTTTAAGGAATGCATACAGCCTAACCGCCCAGTATATACAGGTATGCCTTCATCATGTACCATGTGGCTTAAATATTCATACTACGGTTTCAACTTCTCCGTATTGTTCCTTTAAATATGTATAAGTAAACTTGGGATCATAATTGGCAAGGCAAATGTGGAGAAAATTATCTTTATATAAAATTTCCTAGAATTAAAATCAACAGCGCGTATTCCTCTATGAAAAAACAACCTAGTATTAACCCAACAGTGAGCTACATTATCTCACATAAAAGAAAACCAGAAGAAATATTAACCGCGTTATTCCAGTGCTCATTATAAAGAGCATAGCGCAAGGAGCGCGGCGGGAAGTTCGCAGAAACTCAAGTCGCAAATTGCAGGCGAACGTAAGGGTGGGTAAATAAGGGTGGGATCCTGTTGCCGGTCACTTGGCCCCGTTCAAGCCCTACGGACAATTGGTGCCAGATAACGAGCGTAGGGTGCTTGTTTGTTGCTATCAAGTGCATGCAGCGAGCAGGTAGTTAGTATAATTCGTACCTAATTTGCTGGTGCTTGTTTTGATGGTATTCATGGTTAAAGTGATATTCAGAGCAGTTAATGATTTTATTCTTAGGAAGAGTATTTATCGAAAATGTCATGTGTTTAATGAGATTAAAGCTCGGTTTAAAATGAATTCTTAAATATGAACCACCATCGTTTTTTATTTTCATAGTAGAAGTTTATGGCTTGAATAGTTGGATAAAAGTATGAAGACTATTGTCATTAATCAGCGTTATATTAAAGTTAGGTTAATTAATTATATGAACCCGATGCAATCAATACATTTCATTGCCACCCACACTATTCAGCTAAGTCAGATTAATTGATTATCTAACGTCGATGCAATCACAGTATACATTTCAATGCCACCGTTGTTGTTCAAAATTCACGTGACAAACGTGACACAGATGTCACGTTATCATTAGTATAGAGGGTTTGATCCTTCTAAATTTAGCAACATCGGCCATAATATTACGTAAGCCAAATGGAGTATTTATATCCATACCCTTCCGACGATAGCACCAGGCACAGAATTAGATGACCTCGCTCCAACTACTGTGACGTCTCCAAATATTGAGACCGTGAAATCTTATAGCCAAATTACGATCGATCAAGTTTATGAGAATGAGACATGGCATATGCCGTGGCTGGTCTGTTCGATTTGGTTAATCCTTATCTGACAATACTGAAAATATTTAAAAAGTTGTATGTTATGAAAATATTTATTCACGTACGGTTCGGTTTTCTTTCCAAGGACTAAATTATTTATGTTTTCATACTTGCAATACAAAACTGCAGAGTTTAATATAAAGAGCAAAATGACTTGAATCGATCAGTGTAGGTATAATATCTTAATCTTAATAAGTACATAGTAATGAATAAGTTACACTTCCGTCTACGGGTTTCGCTTGACAAGGCACGTCGCTCATCTTTAACATAACGATTATTATTAGTGGAATTGAATAAATTATAACCTCATGTCTTTGTTAATGTCAGAATAGAAGTAGACAGAACGTCCGTCTCCAAATTTCCAGTATGAAAATAATATGATATTTAACACAACGAAAACAGCAAAGTTTATCTAATATCTATCTAATATATATTATATATTATATAATTATAAAGGCGAAAGTTTGTAAGGATGTATGGATGTATGGATGTTTGTTACTCTTTCACGTAAAAACTACTGAACCGATTACAATGAAATTTAGCACACATATAGAGGGTAACTTGGATTAACACATAGGATAGTTTTTATCCCGGAAATCCCACGGGAACGGGAACTATGCGGGTTTTCCTTTGCAAACGCGGGCGAAGCCGCGGGCGGAAATCTAGTATAAAACAAAGTCGCTTTCTCTGTCCCTATGTCCCTTTGTAAGCTTAAATCTTTCAAACTACGCAACAGATTTTGATGCGGTTTTTTTTAATAGATAGAGTAATTCAAGGGGAAGGTTTTATTATATAATTTATTAGGTTTTAGACAAAGCGGGCGAAGCCGCGGGCGGGAAGCTAGTTTTCAATAGAATAGTTATAGTATAGAATGCTCATGAATGCTAAACGAACATTGAATTCAAACCAATAGAGATCCATTAGTTCGTACAATAATCACGTACCTATAGATATCAGATTGAAAAATATAAGTTCGACAGCTGATTAGAGCGGAGCGCGTGTAATCAGATTACAGATCCTGTAAACAACAACAACCCACGTTACATAAGCCGGTATTACATTACAAGTAGAATGGAATTACGTTTCCTCTGATTCGGGGATTTCTGTCGCTTCTTTAATATCGGCTTCGTTTAAATTCCGCATGAAGTGCCTTATATGTATGGTTTTGTGTGTTATGATACGAGTGTTATATGATATTATATGTTTATAGGAACGTGGTATACGTTACTTTAAGAGAATGGGATATAAGGCTTTTTCTATTATATGTAGAAGAAACTGAGTATTGTTAAAATTATATAATCGTTTTCGACTTGAATTGAAAAGGTATTCATGTTGAACAATATGTAAACGATTCAGGCGTTAAATCAAGACGGAAATTAAAAGAATAATTACGATTACAATAATTGTGTCAACGTTATCGACATAAATCCTGCTTATATGTATAACAATATACCATAGCATATTATTTAATTTATTTCAAACAATTACTGTACAAACGTTATATTCGTAACTTCTAACTTATATTTAACATTTATTAAATACTAGCGGTCCGCCCCGGCTTCGCCCGTGGTACATATGAAAAATAGATGTTGGGCGATTCTCAGACTTACCCGATATGCACAGAAAATTTCATGAGAATCGGTCCACCCGTTTCGGAGGAGTATGCAGACTAACATTGTGACACGAGAATTTTATATATAAGATAATGTCCAAATTGGTATTCTTAAAGTGTAAGTAGAACTAAAATTATAAGTGCAAAGTGTGTGTGTTAAGGGAATACTTAATAATGTATAGAGCGGCTAAGCTAATGACAACTTTCCTCTTACGAACTTTGATTTCCACGTAAAAGGTCACGGGCGTATGCCAAGGTGAAACAAAAGCCACTCGCTTGGTTAAACAAACGGGCGTGTGAACGCGGCGTTTGTTCACTGCATTAGAGTCGAAAATCACAGACTTTCACCCAAAGAAAAAAGTGACAATTATTATTTATAATGAAAAGCAAATGTTTCATTTTTAATTTGTGACTGACTATAACTGTATTTGAATTATCCACTCTTTATATTGGATAAGTTTTTTAAAAACATTTTCATTGAAAGCAAGAAGGTGTCTCTTGTATCCTGCTAGATTAAATTGGTGGGCTTGTATTAGTTTTCACGTTTTTCACACTCATTTATTACAGTTTTTTTAACTATGAAAAATCTGTTCTCAGATTTAAATGTACGTACATTTTGTTCCAGAATGATCTTTTAGCCGGATTTAGATGGATAGGTAGGGTTACACGAAATCCTCGCTAGCCTGTCCGTTCATTAGTGCGTCGTGCGACCTCTGAAGTAACAAATAATTACGACGAGACTTTTAGCCTTTATCATGTACTTGAATTTCTAAAGTAATCTAGCTTAGTCCTCGGATTCGTTCGCGTCCGAATTATTGAAGATATGTAAGATCTGAAAGTACCTAATTATACCTAATTAACGTACACAGTCACTATATTACTTTATTAATAGATAAAGAACATTCGGTTAAAATACTGAAGACTAATGATAAAGCCTTATCCATAAGTTAATATGTATACATGTAAAATGAAATGAAAGACACATGCTAAGCTAGATCATATAATAACCAATTAAGGCGATCGAGAGCATCGTCGTCGAAATGCACATTGTATCAACTTTCAATGGATGCTGGGACGAGCGTAATTCACTCTCAGAGGGTAGGGTACGTTGCAGAGATTTCATTTAAAGTTCGCATGCAATGGGGTAGTTTTTACAAAGAAAATTCTGTTAATTTTAAAGTATATTTTTTGTGTTACGGAAAAGCTATGAGAAAAGAAGATTTTAAATTCTTTCTTTCGAAATTAGTGATAGTTTTCATGTCCCTATTTGCGTATACTAAAAATCTTTGCCATTTTAGAAATCGAATGAAAAATGTTGCAAAGAATAGAATATCCTTATAACTTTTTTTTACTATTGATTGTGAGTATATTCATTGTGTTGATAAAAAATAACATTTCTAGGAATTTACTATACTTCTACTCTAATAAAATGAAATGTATTCAGTATTTACGGACATATATATCTACGGATATCCCAGTGTGTGCAACGCCTAACAACGCCGCGGGGCGCTACCGGTAATTGCCCTTGCTCGAGTCACCTGGCGTCACCTGCCATCATCGGCGTCTGCGTAGCGCCGTATGATTACTGGCTAATTGAATTTCACTTATTTACCACTATCTCACGGCTATGGAATGTTTGACGTGATTTGGAGAAAAAAGAAATTCACGGTAGTTCGTTTGTCGTGTCGTGTGCTGTAATTTTGCTATTAGATTTAGATTAGATTTATGTAGTAAGTACCTAGCTTTATATTTTGATATTGTGTTGTTAGCCTTTAAATATAATCTGAATATCAAAAACATAAACGAAATTATTAACTTTTAGTACCATCACTATATTATTAAAGTAGAAATAAAAGTTATCTAGACCTATTAAAAATAAAAATATAACTACCTGCTTGTCATTTTTATACGCCGACATCTTCATCTCAAATATAAGTTAATGATAATCTCAGACCTCAGTTTCTTACAGTAAATTAAAATAAAGCACAACATAAATCGTGCCATAATCTGAGATACGGATACCTAAAGTGCCATAAAATTTTTCAAAACGCAAATCCGTGTATACTAAAAACCTGTTCATGAATTTAAAGTGGTATTTACCGGTGAAAAAGCGCGCTTTAGATAAATAAATTACAAAAATGGCGTCAAAGGGTGTCGAGATATAAGCCTCGGTGGACGAAACAGTAAAGAGAATATGCATGGGAGTTAATTACGTTATACTTAATAAATAATATATAGTATCGAGATTGTATAAAGAAAAAAGTATTCATAGAACTATGTTTATGATGAGGTATATTGTCTATATTTTATGAATGTGGAATAATTAATAGTCTTATGCGTCTGTATCAACGGTTCCAAACATCATCATTCAAGGGGAATTATTGTTGCGTTTGTAAAATCGAAAATGATGAACAGCTGAACAAATTTTTACAAGCCCCGGCTTCGCCCGTGGTACATATGAAAAATAGATGTTGGCCGATTCTCAGACTTACCCGATATGCACAGAAAATTTCATGAGAATCGGTCCACCCGTTTCGGAGGAGTATGCAGACTAACATTGTGACACGAGAATTTTATATATAAGACTAGCTTTCCGCCCGCGGCTTCGCCCACACAGTTCCCATTCCCGTGGGATTTCCGGGATAAAACCTATCCTATGTCCTTTCTCGGGTATCAAAATATCTCTATACCAAATTTCATGCAAATTGGGTCAGTAGTTAAGGCGTGATTGAGTAACAGACAGACAGACAGACAGAGTTACTTTCGCATTTATAATATTAGTATGGATTTCCTCAATCTAACTTCGATTTCCTTCCCAAAAGTAGAAGCCGGCGACTAGTTTAACCATAAAAGTATAGGTACGTGTTCCTCAAACCCCGTGTAAGTGATATTACGTCGGATTTGAATGGAAACTGGGTTAGGCACACGCTGCATCGCTCAGACGAAACTAATGGACGGATCTCTTACATCCGCGATAAGCCGCTTGCGCACGAGCGACTGACCGACCGGACGGCGCATTAGGATAAACAAGTTTATAAATAGTCGTCTGGAGTTATACGGATTTTGCTATTTATGTATGGGACTATTCGCGATGTGTGAATTGACTTATGATTAGTGTCGAATACTATACGTATAAAGTATGTATTGTATCTCATAAAGAAAATTCATAGACAGTGATCAATCTTGTAAACAATTGTGACAATGTCACGATTTGAATGATTTTTGTTGCTGTGTAAGACATCATTATTAAAATTCATAAATTGATAATAAAAAACTATCAAGACAAAAAGTCGCATGTTAATTTCCCTCCCAGCGTCATTCGCAGAATAAACACCGCTGGTTAAATTCACTGTAACTATAAGATGGAAGGTCTGCGCTGTTCCGTCTGGAACATTATTAACCTTATTCCGAACACAACTTAACACAACACAACTTAACCTTATTCACAATGGAGCCTTATTCCGAACTGATTCGTTTAAGAAATAAAACTTTAAACTGTATTTAATTTCATTTGTAGGTACTTTGTATTGTAAGTTTTTGGTGATGTTTCGAAACCGATTGTAAATTTATTTAGTTAAATAAAAACAAGTTCAACTTTTTATCTAATAGCATTTAATTTCATTATAAAGTGACTCTAGTGCAAAGTGCTATTCAATACATTCATAATTATTGTATAGAAAAAAGACGCTCTTTTTAAATCTGTTCATTGATTAACTTATTGACTACTTCCCAACTAACATAAATTATACTACCACGTTCTAATCAAAGTTGCCAACAAAGTATGAAAGCAGAGAGCAATAATGCGTGCGAATGAATAATGCATTCACTAGGTACACGTGTCTCATGCATTCCGGTTGCGATGTTACGGCCAATCGCGTATCATGCCGATATCCAGCTAGATGTGGATCAACTTGTTAGACTGCTTTTCCACCGAGTTGTGCTATGCAGATATGCTTATAGGATGTAATAACTAAGCTAATGTGACCGATTCCACTGATACGACTGACTATGTCAGCTCGAGCTATGCGTTATGCGTTATATCGATTGTTGTATAGATGGATGCTGATAAAAATGTGTAGCACAGCATGAGGGTCTTATAAAGAGATTTGTAAATAAACTTCACAATATTTAATATGATGTAGGTATATTATGAAAAACTCTAGATCCTATAAATAGATAAATTTATATTGATTTCTTGAAATTAAGAAAAAAAATTGGTTTGCATGGTTGCGAACTGCGTGCTGTTCAATAAGAGAGAGACCTGAGACTACAATTCCTTTGATTACTACAAAATATAATCGAAAAATCCTACATACATTAAATTACCTATAACAAAATACAGTAGAGTGTCAGCTTGTCAATTTAGCACGTACATAAGGATGTAATTCTCAGTGAATCGTACGTGCACACAATAACAATGTGGAGGGATGCTTGCTGAGGGCTGTCGGGCAATAATAGTAACCCTTTCCGTTCAGTGTTGCCGTAAAGAGCTTGTTAATAAGGGTTGGTATAGACGAGCGTGTGGTTTCGTTTTAAATTGGCATTACGATTATGATATGTCTCTATACTGTGCAGTAGTGAATTTTTTGACAATATTTAAGACAATAGTATACATTTATAAATAAAAATGTGTTATATTCAAATGAAGAAATAATTCAGAAGGCAGATGTAAAATGTATTGGTGTGTTACTAAGCTGTTATTCATTAATGAAGAAATGGTATACCTACACCATGTATTGATATAGTCAAGTTGAGAAGCGATACCAACGACCAGTTGCAAGTAACCTAAACTCCACAATATCTATTTAGTAAATAAACGCGACATCACATGTCGTTGGGTGCACGCGTTCCTGAGGTTGTAAAAATTTATTAACGTCTGAACGTCTGAAGAGACGCTCCTCGGATGGATGTTTCTAGATCTTTCTAGCACAATTGTTTGTATGAAACAAATATGTAGAGCTCAGTCGAGGTATTTTGCTATAGGTACCTACTTGAGTATTTAAAGTGGTTTAGTTGCAAATTAATTATAAGGTAAAAAAAAACAATCTAATATTGTAGGAGAGGAACTATGTTAATCCGAACGATTGGAACGAATGGACCGAACGATTATGAAGAATTTATATTTATAGTGATGAAGGTTGATCAAGGACAAACAAACTTGAATTATGTGAAATAGAAGACAACGAAAATCGTAGATAAACAAAGGAACATATTATATTGCTTGATAACTAAATACAACAACAAATGTTCTCGATGCCCTCCCTTTATAAGTTTATTCGCTATCGCGTTTAACACAGCGAGTGTCAATTCCTGCGATCGCATACAAGATCCACAATTTCCTCTCCCGCGCCCGCCGGGAACGTTTATATGTTTATACAGCGGTGTGAATGCTAGCAGACAGCTCCCGTCGCAAAGCATCCGGCGATGTAAGCTGGTCGTAGCGATTGGCACAAAAGGTACGTCCATGAGAATGCTTCTCTAGGGAGATGTTACACCGCTATTTATGGACATTATTCGCTATGTTTAGGGGTTTTGCCTGTTTCACGTGAAATTTATTAGGTGTGAGAGGTGATTAGTTTAAACGTAGATTAACAGTTATTTTAAGACTTACACGTTCACTCATTTAACAATATGTGTATTAAGTTTAATATAATAAGAATTTTACGCTATGATAATCGTGTACCGTCTGTGAAATCGAGAAGAATTAATAAGAAAAGCAAACATTGGAATAAAAGAACACAATGTCACGGGCAACATCTAATAAAGATGTGGATTATAAAAACATTCTTGCACAGCGTTATAATTAACTCGGTACATGGCGGGCGAGACGGGACGCAATAAATAAATGTGCAGCGAAGGTAAATATCAAGACGTGTGTGCAGTGACGAAGCTAGGTAACCGAAGGCCCTGGGGTACGAAATAGGACCTTTCAAGGATCAACGGAAACAAAATAACGCTATGTCTAGCTAAGTCTTGTCATATTTATTTTGAAAATGGAAGAAATGTTGGAAAGTTCAGTTCGATCGAGAATTGCTGCTAGGACCCGAGGGCTCCAGGTTTTAGGGCCCCGCTCCCCGTTGCCCCTGGGTAGCTACGCCACTGTGTATGTGTTATTTGCTCCGTGGAAAGTTCAAGTGAAAGTTGAAGTGGCACCGCCACGTGCGCGGCACACGGCGCCGGGGTGACCTCCGAAACATTCGCTGGAAATTGCCTTATATTTTCCACTTTACGGAATACAAAGCGAGCAGTTATGTAAGCGTTCCTTGTGAGCTGTTTTTGCGAACGTTAAATACATACGTGTAATGAAATGTATTTAGTTGATGGATTGTTTGTCTGCTGTAGTATGCGTCAAATATGATTTATTATTATTTTGTTTGTTGTTTGGTATGTTGTGGAAAATTGTGATAACTAAATAGTTATCCTCAATAATTGTGATAATATCATACTATTTTCTAGTTACAGATCCTGTATTTAGTGCTTTCGTATGAAAAAAATATCAGGTCGGTAATTAATTCTAAGATGTTTTAACATCAATCGAAATCGCGAACAACCAATATACGTTATTTAATTACAAGTCATAAAATATCAAAGGAAAATTCACGGAGCCCATATCAATAATTCATCCTTACAATCCCATTATAAGAGATCTCAATAGCCAATCACGATCGCGAAAATTATTATTTGGTCACGTTCCTGGACGGAATGCTTTTTGTAAACATTCTCAAAGAAAACGTGCGAAAATGTGATTAGTATCTGCGGCTGTATACACTGATTTTGAATTTCATAGCTTCTTAGCTATATGAAACACTGATTTGTTATTTATTCTACTGATGAATCTGTACATTCTCGTCAAGGAAATTGCAGAATTCAATGCATCTTACTATGTACACTTCAAGACGTGACGGTTCACTAATGAAATACATTAACGAAGTAAATAAATAAATCTAAGATAAGAAACGATCAGATAAATATATATTCAGTAATTATACATATAGTAAGAGTCTGAAGAAATTCACATCGAGCTATTATTTTTTTACGAGTAACAAAGTATCTAGTTATAGACCTTACCATTACGCTCTTCATTTACGTAATTTCACACAAACGCATGAAGAAATTCAAACTCAAACTCAAACTCAAACATTCATGTATTCAATTAGACTACTATTTAGTAGCACTTTCGAATCGTCATTACATAAGTATTTTTAACATTTACCACCGATTCGCAAAGCAGTATCTATGGAGAAGAATCGGCAAGAAACTCCATAGTTGCTCTTTTAATTAGAGTTAAAAAATATAAAGAAGTCAATACAATACATACAGTCGTAAAATGGGCGTGTTCGGATTCAGAGTTAATTAAAGCAAAAGCCTCCCTTAAATCATAAAAGAGGAAATGGAATCGAGAGGGTTTCCGTTATTGGCCGTATTGACGCATGGAACATTCTGGTGTATGGATTGGACTATACCTAATATGCTGTTTCATTTTCAAAAGTATTTAGAATTCATGTCGTAGACAAAATATAGGTAGAACTGCACTCAATTCAATAAAAAAAATGTATTGTTTGTACAGACGATGGTATTCTTTGTTGGAAGTTCAAAGAGCATCTATAGAGGTTCTTGCTAGCTTTCCTAGAAACTATTTTCCGAATCAATCGCTGTGTAATATTCTAAAAGGAGCCAATGTGAATAAATAAATGTGCAACATAATTGAACAGTGCTTTTAATACCAAACTTTATACATTGGCCTGGAATATCTCCTTAGTTTCATAATAGATATAACTTTCAACCCAAAAATTTTAACCGTCCCCGAAATGGACAATGGGAGAAACAAAAAGCGAGCAAAAACGTTCACAATGGTTTGTCCATGATGCTTTATAATGATGCGACGTTAAATATAGATTTAAACGAGACCTAAACACTTAATCTCTTTGTGAGAACTTTTAATTACCGCGACCTTCCCGGCTCGCACAGCTTCTAATAACACTACCTCAACAACACACGGAATTTTAGATCTTACTATTAACGAAATACAGTCCTTTCTGCTGAGCCTTTTTTTATTAGAATAATTAGCGCTTCGAGTTGATTTAAGTTCAGATATCGTCGAGAGGATCGCTCAATTTCTCAAACAGAATCCTGTTAAAAATTACGGGAGCCTTTGTGATGTGGGATCGTCAACGGTAATAAAATTCGCGGGATTTTTACATTAGCTACCTTTTATGGGCTTCCCGGTGGGTATTATGTAATTATGCTTAAGTGTGCTTTGAAATTAGTATGAGCTTTATATGAAATGTTAATGTAGAACTAAAATACTATAATTTTTTATATAAAAAATATGTAACAGTTTTACTGTTTAGGACGTTCCGTGGTGAACATTACGAATATCCCAAGGGAATAATTCATACCGGCTCAAAAAGTCTATTGTTTTAATCCGACAAATAATATCTAACAGACCGAACTTTCCGCTTACATGTAAGTTCATTGAGTGTGATGTTGACGCGTATTCGAAATAAAGCTATTTCAGTCATATTTACACGTTTTTGTTCTCGCAGGTAATTAATTTCGTCCAAGCTCTGTGTGGCAATGTACCTCTTTCTAAATTTCAGCCGAAAAGTTGC
>CAJQZN010015507.1:0-12043 GCA_907164685.1 Colias eurytheme | reverse complement strand
GGTGCGAGCTGGCCCAATTCATGCCGAAGCGTGCTCGACTCCCACTACAAAAACTGAAACACTAAAAAAACTACAAAAACAGATTAAAAAAAACCGCATCAAAATCCGTTGTTTTAAAGATTTAAGCATACAAAGGGACATAGGGACAGAGAAAGCGACTTTGTTTTATACTATGTAGTATAGTATGTAGTAAAGGCGCTCACCGGTAAGTATCAACAACAGCGCTGTTAACCTCCGAGTCCCTCGCCTGCTGCAGCAGCTGCCGAACGTTCTCGAGCGCTGACTCGCAGCGCTGCAAGCGTAACTGGACCTTGTGCTTGCGACGGAGATGGTTCTTGGCCTGAGGATGACATATAAATAATAATTAATAAAATTAAAAGCACCAAAGACAGGCACCATAAAAATCTACTGAAATTTAATCTATACTAATATTATAAAGCTGAAGAGTTTGTTTAATTGTTTTATCGCGCTAATCTCAGAAACTACTGGTCCATCCCGCTACGACCAACAGGAGTGGAGCCACGGGGGTGAAGCCGCGCGGAGCAGCTAGTAATGAATAAATCGCGTTTAAAATCCGTTAAAATCTTTAATTTCTAAATGTATAATACTCGTGTAAAATCAAACACTAGAAAAAACAACATTTTTGTAAATATATTTTGTCCCGAGTGTATGTTCGTCTCTGAACTGATATAGATTGCATTTACCACCAGTATAGTCTTTTGAATCATGATTAAAAATTCAAAACTACTGAAGGAAGTCCAGTTGAAAGATCTAGCTTGAGTTTACTCACAGCGAGCTTATTCCCCAACTTGAGAGCGGCCCTCACATCGTTGTCAGTCGTCTCCACTTCCCGGGCCAGTCTACTTGCGTCTGTATCAAGTCTCCTTTCAGCAGAGATGAGTTTCACGAGCGCGTGGTCCATTTCCGTGATCGGATCCGCTTTTTTGTTTGGTTCCGCTGGAAAATTGAGGGTGTTTTGTTATTGTTTGGTTGAGATATATAGTTACATATAAGCTTGTGAAATATAGAAGGTAAAAAAATTGTGACTAAGGGAAACGTATCAAACAATTTCGTAAAAACGTAGGCTGCGTTCAATCATTACCACTACAATATTGTAATCATTGAAATAAGGTTTCATATTGGTTTAGATGGTTGTTTAATTATCTCAATAGATGGCGCGGGGTGCTCTTAGACATACAACGCGGCGGGATCACGCGTGATCGATTTTTTTTTCTATTCTTTAAAAAATGTACATTCATAAAGCATTTGAATGCTATAAAAACTAAATCTATACTAATATTATAAAGCTGAAGAGTTTGCTTATTTATTTGTTTGAACGTGCTTATCTCAGAAACTACTGGTCCGATTTGAAAAATTCTTTCGTTGTTAGATAGCCCATTGATCGAGGAAGCTTATAGGCTATATATCATCATGCTAAGACCAACAGGAGCGTAGCAATGCGTGTGAAACCGCGGAGCACAGCTAGTATCAACTAGAACATACCCAATTTAACAACATCATCCTGTTTGACAGCGGCCCCCTGAGCGACCAGATAACCGAGCAGTATCTCAAAGGTTTCTCTATTTGTATACCCAGATGCTCTCATCAGATCGTCGATGGTGCCCACGCGTTCTGCGCCGGGAGGGAAGTTGTTGAGGAGGTGGGTCGCTTGCTCCTGGGAAATATATATAGGTATTGTTGGACGTAACTTCTGATTTGATATGTATGTGGATGAATAGTTGTCACTGTTTTCTGTCCGAACATGCTTAGCTGTCGAATAGTACAAAATTCCGCGTTCCTTTGACTCGTGGCGCATTCATACGAATCGTGCCTAGGGGCTCGGACGTTGTTTATTCCACATTCGACCCAACTACCTTCACTTTGCTAATAGTCGTTGACTTGCTGCGTTTTGTTATCAACCACCTACATCAATTAGCTATCTGTGTAGAATCGCAGGACATAATTACTTATTCAAACTAATATTTAACCCGGCCTCTCATATATTATATAGAAATGATTAGATAAAAATTATTTTATTTAGCACAGTTATTAGCGGCAAGAGCTTTAGATGTGTGTTTGGAAATGATAAAATTAATTTTATTTAGGATATATTTAACAGATTTCGTATGTTATGTTTTGCTTAGTTATCATTGTAAATTAAAATTTATGTTTATATATATAATTTTATGAACAGATTGGCGTGAAGGACGCGGTTTCGAATCCCGCCTCGTGATCGAATTTTGTTCTATTCTTTATAAATTTATATTTATAAAGTATTTGAATGCCATAAACCAAAAAATATCAAATTCAGTATACAATAATGTTTGACTGGGCTGCAGACATGAGATGGTGTATAATGAATCATGCTAAAACGTAAATATTCACTAGCGGTCCGCCCCGGCTTCGCCCGTGGTACATATTTCGCAATAAAAGGTAGCCTATGTTCTTTCTCAGGGTCTAAAGATTATCTGTGCCAAATTTCATCAAAATCGGTCCAGTTATGCGTGAAAACCATACATACATACATACATACACACAAACCTTTCCTCTCTATAATATTAGTATAGATAACCCATACCTTAACAGCACTCTCTACAACGAACCGCTGCGTCGCATCTATATTGGACTTCGGCAGGCCATCATTATCGACGGCCTGCCTCGCTGGCAGCAGTGACGTCACAGCTGTGAGGGCGATCGCCGCCGGTTTGAACGCGAGCTTGGCGCCCCACCACATCCAGCCTTCTGGGCCGTTGTGCAAGATCTGTTGGTACTTGGATATGGGGCAGAGGTCTCCGTTCCTGAAATGGATAATCGATAATAACTTTTTTGATAAAAAAAATGTGTGCGTGTACACACTACTACTACTAGTGTACACACGTAAGAAGTGAAACTTCTTTATGACCTTATTTTTCAAAAAATAATTTACTATATGCAACTTTACAGAAATACGAATCATGCGTGGTAGGGATAAGAAAAAGATGGCGCGTAACAAAAAAATGTTACACTAAATTTTTTTCCAACCCCGATAAAGAAGCTTCACTTCAATTATTAATGAATAGACAAAATTCGATAACAAGGTGGGATTCAAACTTGAGTACATTTTTTCGATAAATGTTGTAGACAAGATTTATCAAAATAATATACTAAGTATTGAAACGGTCAACAGAAAATTGCGCAATGTTATAATATGTTATCTTTTATGGATATCCCACAAGAACACATTTTGTCATTTGCTTTTAATAATAAATAACGGATAATTTTTTAAGCGATTTTAACCAATATCACATTAATTGTTTTCCAATTAAATATACATTGTTTATTTCATATAGATGGGACCTATGCGCTACGCTATCATAGAAGGAACATATTGAAGTGCACGTAATCACCTAAACAGTGGATCTTTATCACCTTGATTCAAGAATTGCCTATAGAAGACTGTTAGATTTGTTTGGGATACAAATTGATTGTGTGCACACCTCCATTAACTAAATAGTTTAGACATAAATATCAAAATTACCAAAATATATGAATAGTAATAGTAATTTGTTGTTGTAGTGTGCATCTCTAATTTCATATTATGATAAGGCCTATTCAAATTATAAAAATTATTAAGAGTTAATTGAGTAAGAGTAAGACAAAGGACTACAAAGGAAACTATCATTATTCAAATTAAGAAAGAAATAATTTAACTTTGAACTGAATAATAAATAATGATAAATATAATACTAATATAATGCAAATATATTCACCTGTACATTTCCTCCACTACAATATCAATACATGCCGCAGTGCGACCTTTACGCTGGAACGTGAATTTCAAATCCGACGCAGATATAATGGGATCGTTCTTATATTTACACCACTGCCTCGCTATATCGGACCAGAATTTCATCTTCATATCCCAAGATTCGGGATTCGCAGACTTTAATCGGAAGGGTGCGAAAAGGGCATTCATTCGCACATCGTCCGACCAACACTGTGGAAGTTTATCTTCGGGGATTCCAGTATTCAGACCCATGTTAAGGTTTTTTGACTTCACAATAAAAATCTTTTAATCGAGGTCTACGATACAACAATATAAAAATATTTGTCGGTAATAAAACGCACGACACTTGAAATTATTGCAAAGTGAAATATTTTGACAATTATTCAACGACAATTCTGGCAAATGACAACAAAAAAGATTGACATTTTATGTTAATTGACAATATTTTTATTTTCTAATATAAGTATTTTTTATTGTTTGAATGCAAGGAATTTGATTGAATTCCACTTCATGTTTACTTTTCATTCAAAAAGAAGGGAATCAAATCACTAAATATATAAAACGGTTCTATGTCTTATCTTTATAATAGTATAAAATGCTAACAAAAGCTAATATTTAATAATTTGAAAGGTATTTCAAAACTTGCTCTGTGTATTAAACAGGAAACAGCATTAGTTTGACATTTGAAGAAAAATAAATTTAGTCTATGATCGAACGGTTCATCAATCGGGTTGGTCTTATTATTTTCGTGATTTGTGTAATTATTTTTCTTTAATCCTCTCGTTTTATGCGTAAATTTGAATCAGGAACTCTTTTCTTTTATGCGGTAAGTGTCTATCTCACTTTATATTACGTTTATATACCCAATATATTCATATTCATGATTCTATCAAGATTCCAAGTAGCGGTATACTCGACGAAGGAATTGTGCAATTACGGTTTTGTAAATAACTTTTATCAGATAATATCTTGACTTCGTACCATGTGTAGATGGATAGGTCTAATGACGTAATCACGTGTGTTTCATTGTGAGTTTCAAAAGTTGAAATTTTTTATAAAAATATAAATTTTAAGTTTTTTGCTAATGCGAGCGTAAATTTACTTATAACAGTGTTAGTAACAGGTGTTTATATTTAAAAACCGGTTATCGTCGAGTCGGACCACTTGTCTCAAAACAAACAGTTATTTTAGCAAAGTGTGTCAGGAGTTTTTGCTAAGAGAAAGAATAATTTTCTAAAGGTTAGTTTTGGCTTATTATAGAATTACCATAGTTTATTTCTAAATTTTCATGGTCTCTATGGCCATGGTATAGTTAGGAATAGTACATGTATGTAGGACTATTAAAAACATAATTCATTTTTCCAGTACCTAATAGCTTTCTAAAAAATAAGTAAAATATATGCATCTCTAAAGAAATAATAACACATTGTAACTAATTAATGTTTTATTGTTAAATATTTAAAATTAATCCGTCAGTCCTCGGATCACAGACACAATAGAAAATCTATTGTGTCTCGGCCCGATTGGGCCGCTCGGTGGTCAATGGGTTAATTAATTAATTTTAAATGTTATTAGATTTGTGTATTCATTGAACAAGCCTTGTTTTCACTTGATAAATAAATAATATTCCTAATCCTTTGAAAAACTTATTAGTCACATTAGTTTGTTTGCACTTAGAATAAAATATCAAACCAGATTTTAATAATTTAATTTCTCCCACATCCAGTAAGTACATCCAATACAAAAAATAAATAAAACACAAGTGTACATATTCTTAACTAGAGGTCCGCCTCGGCTACGCCCGTGGTACATATTTTGCAATAAAACGTAGCCTATGTCCTTTCTCGGGTATAAAAATATCTCCATACCAAATTTCTTGCAAATTGGTTCAGTAGTTTAGGCGTGATTGAGTAACAGACAGACAGACAGAGTTACTTTCGCATTTATAATTTTAGTATAGATTGAAGAAAACAGATATAAAGCAAAGTTCATGTATAGTTATAATGTGTATCTATACTTAATATTATAAAGCTGAAGAGTTTATTTGCTTGAATGTGCTATTCTCAGGAACTACTGGTCCCATATGAAAAATTCTTTTATTGTTAGATAGCCCAGTTATTGGGAAGGCTATAGGCTATATTATATCATCATGCTAAGACCAACAGGAGCAAAGCAATGCAGGTAAAACTGCAGGGCACAAAGTGAAGTCCCGTGTCCCCGTAGTGGGGTAAGGGGCAGATGCATTATTCATACATCTGTTTCACTGATCGATTTTCTTTTGGGACAAGTAGGTGATCAGCCTTCTGTGTCCTGCCAGACCGACACATTTTTTTTTCTTCATGTCCACCGGGAATCGAACCCAGGACCCCTCGGCTCTACGCTCACATGTCAACCACTTTACCAAGGAGGCAGTCACAGCTAGCAAAGTATTGTTTCCAAAACTACACTATACACATTATAACTATTCAAATATATTCTTTCTATTATTATTTCTCAATAGTTATGAAAACATCCTACGTCATACTATCTGCGATCTGTATTGTTATCATTGTCCCCTATAGAGGTGGTTCGCTATTTATGGCCTGTTATCTGATTGGCGTTTATCAGCTCATCGGGGTGTCAGTCGAGTTTAAATTGTTTACGTCAATCTGTGCTGATAGATTATATTGTTATAATATAAAAATGAAACCTGTTTTCCTTGGTCACGGCATCACGCGTGAATGGGTGGACCGACTTAGATAATTCTTTTTTTATTATATTCCTTGAATTATGAGGATGGTTCTTATGTAGAGAAAACGTAAAAATGTACCACGGGCGAAGCCGGGGCGTTCCGCTAGTAGTATTTAAAGTAGTGGTTTTAAAATATTATATTGAGTTTTAGCAAATGGTATTTTGATTAGAGGTCTACGTTGATTGAATAAATTTGATTTATTTAGGTATGTAGTTATTTAATTTACTGATTAAAGAAAAAGCTTTTTAATATTCTATTTTGATTCTAAAGGATTAATTTTTTTTATATGCTTAATTTTTTATAAAT
Source organism: Colias eurytheme (assembly GCA_907164685.1). Taxonomy (NCBI): domain Eukaryota; kingdom Metazoa; phylum Arthropoda; class Insecta; order Lepidoptera; family Pieridae; genus Colias; species Colias eurytheme. The sequence continues at coordinate 5,240 of CAJQZN010015507.1, read as the reverse complement.
AAACTACATTTATATTCGTTTTGTCGTAAAGTTATGTTCAATTTACAATTATATAATGTTGTGTAATATTTAATACTGAGTAGCATTTTAGATAATATTTTGTTTGGATTATTTTTTCACACTGATTAATACCTAAGTTATCAGAGGATGATCAATAAAATGACAAATCATATGTTATTTTCAGAAAGTATGGCGAGACGGTGACGTACAGTGGTGTTAAGTTTGCGATTGATTGTCCTACTGTTATACCCAACATACACTCAGATATGGTATTAGGTGAGTACTATTTTTTTATAATAATTAAGATAGCAAAATAATGAGGTAAAGTTATTCAGAAATTTTTGTGAAGAAACTTAAAACTCAAACTCAAACTCAAACTCAAACATTTATTTATTCAATTAGACTTCTTCCAGAAGCACTTTTGAATCGTCATTACATTCTTTAAATTTACCACCGATTCGGAAAGCAGTATCTATGGAGAAGAACCGGCAAGAAACTCCATAGTTGCTCTTTTAAAGTCATGTCCATATACAATATAATTTTACATTACATGTTACTTACATCTAACTACATAATATTATATATTATCATAATATGCCAAAGAACTGTCCTGTTATTCTTACGCGACAACCCTCCATGGATTAAGATTTTGCATAGGAAATTGACAATTCATCCACACTTAAAGTTTAACTTTAACTTGACCAATTTTTCTGTAGTGGGAGAAACTTGCGCATATATAATGTACTAAAACTTGATGCGCAAACTTCTCCCACTATGCTACTTTTTGTCCATGTACTTTGCCGAGTGCACTTTTACCCTGTATGCGAAAGTTGACTATTTAACAGACACTTCCCTTTATTTCCTGTAACATTCCTCCACGATTGCAGGTCTATCCCCTCCACTGCCGGGCCACCGCCTATCCTCCTGTGCTCCTCTAGCCTGGGTACAATATGTGAGAACCCCCCTTTTTCCTTATTCCCTTGTGTCATATATTATTTTATGGTGAACTATTCCCGCTCTATAACGCTCATCCCGGCTCCGCTCGGGTTGACCCGGGATAAAAACATCGAAAAATATAATAGTTTCGGAGCCAAACAAACAATCAAATTTTTCCTCTTTATAATATTAGTGTAGAATATAGATCATAGGTAGTGTTATCTTTATTATAGTGATAAACAATAATAATTGACAATCAATTAAAATATTTTTATGATCACTTGAATCGATTGTGCACCTGTTGTGATTGTAAAAACATGTGAAGTTTTTTCGTAAATTGTCATTTTGTATTTATTTATTTCATAACGAGTAATTAACAGGTTTTACCCCAAAGCATAACATGTTTAATTTCACAAAAAATATTAATAATAGTGATGAATAGGTACCTACAATACATAAATCCATTTTTCAATAATATCCAAAAAGTCACCTGTTCATATACCTATGCAGCGAGTAGCGACACCTGGCTCTGAATCGCGCAAGCGAAATGTTTTCGGTACGGAGCAATACAACTTTCCGACATCATCCATTGAGGCCTTCACGGCCAGTCGAGTAGACTGGTCGAGGATCCTCCCTTTTTCGATGTAGGAATTCCACCTGCCTTCCTCCACACCTACCTACTTATTATGGTTATTGAAGTTGACTAATAAGATCACCAATTTAACACAAAACCAATTTTTTTATTGTAAGCAACGATTATCTTCTTATATATAAAAATGAATCGCAAAATGTGTTGGTAAGCGCATAACTCGAGAACGGCTGAACCGATTTCGATAATTTTTATTTTATTATATTCCTTGAAGTACGAGGATGGTTCTTATGTAGAGAAAACGTAAACATGTACCACGGGCGAAGCCGGGGCGGACCGCTAGTACCAAATAGATATAGGTACATATGTATAAGATAGTGTGTAAAAGTGGAAAATTTCATAGACTTACACTTGACCTAGGAATTTCAAAGTTCATTTGGTACGTGTTTCAATAAAAAAGTTCAACGAACGCAAACTAAGTGTAGGCACGGTAGTTCACAACGTGGTACAGAGATGGCGCTGTTATCAAATAACTAAGATTGTCGTCAATTTTTAAATCCTACTAATTCCTACTTCTAATATTATAAATGCGAAAGTTTGTATCGTTACTCCTTCAAGCAAATACTCTGAACCGATTACAATCAAATTCAGCACACATATAGAAGGTAACTTGGATTAACACATAGGATGGGTTTTATCCTGGAAATCCCACGGGAACAGGAACTATGCTGGATTTTCTTTGAAAATTGTATTTGAAATTATATTTATTAAAATTGAACGCGTCTTCGCCCGCGTTTTCAAAGAAAAACCCGCATAGTTTCCGTAACCGTGGGATTTCCGGGATAAAACCTATTCTTATGTGTTAATCCTAGTTATTCTCTATATGTGTGCTAAATTTTATTGTTATCGGTTCATTAGTATTTGCGTGAAAGAGTAACAAACACACACATACACATCCTCACAAGCTTTCGCATTTATTTATAATATTATTAGTAGGAAGGACAATAACATACAAAATCGTTCGGAAACCAGCACAAGAGTGTGACGTGCGTTTAGCAGTATGGACAGATATGACGATTGTTTGTCCAGTCACACCTCTGTTGATCGTGGATGTTTGTCGTTTTTCATGTTGAGGGTTAAGCATTAGTTGAAACAATGTGATATATGTACTTGTAATATTCATACGTCATATGACTATGATTTTTGAAGTGAAACTTCTTGAGAGTAAAATTTCAAGGTCGCGTCATAGCAATACTGTCTCGTCATGGAGTAAAGCGACGATTTACTGAACATATTAGCACAGTATTACCATTATCAGTGTACAGTTGTGAAGTAAAAAACCACTTAACAACTGAAGCAAAGCTCCAAAACTTGCTCATCCTATGGGATTTTCTTTTGCGGGCGAAGCCGCGTGTTACCGCTAGTTCACGTATATTTTTTCTCGATATGTAAACAATAATCTTTTAAAATTGTGAACTTTAAATATAAAAGTTTTTCAAACTGTTTACTTTTTACTTATAAATAACAGAAATATGCCAGAAATTTGAAATTCATATCTTCAATTGCATTTCAATTCGAGTTATCTATATCTTAGAGACGATTACTTTTATTTCCACCATATCTATACTAAATACAAATATTATAAAGCTGAAGAGTTTGTTTGTTTGAACGCGCTAATCTCTGGAACTACTGGTCCGAATAGAAAAATTCTTTCGGTGTTAGATAGCCCATTTATCTAGGCTATATATCATCACGCTAAGACCAATAGGAGCGGAGCAATGCGGGTGAAACCGCGGAGCACAGCTAGTCTATACTAATATTATAAAGAGGAAAGGTTTGTAATTATGTATGTATGGTTTTCAGTTTTCACGCATATACTACTGAACCGATTTTGATGAAATTTGGCACAGATAATCTTTAGATCCTGAGAAAGAACATAGGCTACCTTTTATTGCGAAATATGTACCACGGGCGAAGCCGGGGCGGACCGCTAGTATTGTATATTGTTCGACAAACTGTACTTTTGATTAATACACCGCATTGAAATTATAATGAATTGAACTTCGTTTCGTTGAGATTTGCAATTTGTACCTGATCTTGAGCAAATATGTGTGTTTATGGGCATTTCGCCTTGACTCTCAAGGCGAAGCGTATAATATTGTGTGATAACAGTCGTTAAGAATGTTTTGCTATTGTGTATATTATGCCGTATTTTGATCTATACTATATTTAATATTATAAACCTGAAGAGTTTGTTTGTTTGAACGCGCTTATCTTAGGCACTACTGGTCCGGTGTTAGATAGCCCATTTATCGAGGAAGGCTATAGGCTATATATATCATAACGCTATGCTAAGACCAACAGGAGTGGAGCAATGCGGGTAAAACCGTGGGGTACAGCTAGTTAGTAATAATCGTTGTACTCAACGTCTAATTTGAAATGCTACCAAATTGTTATTTGCAATTCAGATATTCGGACTCGACTAATAATTGACGCAAAACATCGCCAAATAAGCAACAGACGTAATCAATAGACACAGTCATATTAGAATTGATTTGACTTGGCAGAATAACGGAGTTCATTTGATGAAATAATATTAACAAGATCGCTAACGGCGCATTATAAACATGTTATCTCATTCAAATTCTATAATTCTCATAAATAATATTTAACTAATACAGATTTACGTAAACCTACACATTAAAATTTCACATACCCGACCCGCTTATATCACTTTCCTTATCATTATGCGTGTGCGCATGTAACATGAAAATCGAACGATTTATGATAGTTTGACATTCGCGCCGCGTCCGTCGTCGCGAGCGGTCGTCCCCGCGTTAATGTTATTCACAGACGCGCGTCTCATAATCGAAATATGGTGTGTAATAGTGTCGTATAATTTATTTTTTTACAAAATTATAGACTATATAATAGTGTCTCTTATCGATCTAGTGGGGAACAGTGTGACGTGCGACACAGATGACGAATAAATGAAACTGTAGATTTAGTTTATTATTTATTCAACCTGTGATATTATTTTTAATATAAATTATTGTGACATCCATTCAAAATGACGGAGAAGAACGGAGTTATAACTATTCATCAGGTATTTTTTTGTTGTTTAGTTTATCCAATTAGTAACATAAACATGTTACCTACATGTAATGTCGAATAGATTTTTCTATTCTAAATAAATTTGCATTTAAACTATCCCTTTGTAATACATTCTTAATAACAAACAATAAAAACAATTTTATACCTAGATAACTTAGCAAACTTTATATTAGCTTGTATACACAACATATACCTTCATAATCAAAAGTAGCCAATTACGATACAATAAATATAAAAAAAATTATGTTAATATGACTTAGCTGATCCAAAACACGACGAATTCAGCTTTTTAAGAAGGTGGACATAACTTTTATTAAACTAACATTGCGCAGAAAATGTATGTTTACAAGTTTATTGGGAAAGGATCTACTGATTCTGTCCTATCCCATTGTCTATACTTTCTATTTCTGAAGATAATATAAAATCTGTTTGTAATGAAAACCTTCTACTTGCCCAAATAAAATTGTTTAGGTAAGGTTTTTTATGTCAGAGTAAGCAAAGGGTCAGGTGGGCCACCTGATGTCAAGTGGTCACCACCGCACATAAACACTAGTACCTTATATAATCCAAGAGTTTATTTGTCCTCAAAAGGCCAGAAAAG
>CAJQZN010015500.1:0-12965 GCA_907164685.1 Colias eurytheme | reverse complement strand
AATCTTAAGTTTATGTTCTCACCTACCTTTAGCCGTGACATATATAAATTATTAATTGCGAGAAATACCAGAGAAATAAATGGATCTGAGAAATGCACTTGTGTGTATTATTTTCCTTAATAACTGTTCCTTTATATACCTACTGCTAAGTGCTAAGATCTTACAATTTTCAATGAATTATAATATAACAAATACTAGATATGCAACTCTATAACAATAGTCTTCCCCGAATTTGACAATTTAATAATTCCTCAAACAACATATTTTAGCAATTGTTTTCTTTGGGCGAGCTGAGAGCAAAATTTCAAGGTAGCGTCATGGCAATACCGTCACGTTTCGGAGTAAGGCGACGATTTTGGTATCTTTGAATCTTGCTAAGGAAGTTTCACTTCTGACACGTGTGATCGGCACACACGCTCTTTTTGTATATATTTCCGTTCTGTATATAATAAAACAATTAAATATGTAACATTAATTATAACTTAACCTTATTATTATACAATTTAAAAACATTAACATTAGCGTCTGCTAATAGCCGCTCTATCCAATCTTAAACTCAATGAATGAACATATTTCACAGAAATTCGCTAAAAATAACTACATAGAATACACATGTATTCTAAAAATAGACCAACAAAAGTAATTGTAACAGATTAACCGTAGATTCACGTTAGATGTATAAAAACGTACATAATCTCAAATAGGTAAAGGTATGGTCCATTATATGAGGACAGTTGATGCTGGGATCTCAGAGAGAGCGCACGTGCTGTGCTTTTTATTAAAATCGTGTGTCGTATAGTGATGTGATGTGTTTTGTGTTTTGAGGTAATATTTTAAATACAGTCATATATCAAAAATGTATTAAGGAAAAATGACTAACAAATTTTGTAAATGATTTTTCAATTTTTATTTTGAGTTATAAAATTGGTAAAGTCCTTAAAGATTGAGGAAATTAACATGATAACATACGAAAAACATCGGAAAAATAAAGTATTTCATAAATTGACAAAAGTAGTTAATAATAATATAGATAAGTAGAGATGCTTAATTACAAACGAAATAGTATTATCTAGTACAACTCATTATGAAAAATGCTAAAAAAATGTTTTAAAGTAAGTTCTCTATTTGTTTATCGAACGCTTTAAGATCGTATAAACAATTTCTTCGAAGCAGGTGCATATTGAAGATGCCATGTTATCGATACATTTGCATTTATAGTCTGTTCTTAACTATATGCAGAAATCTCGTATAAAATGTAAAAGCGTGAAATTAATATTTATTAAATCAATAAAATATCTAAAACATTTAAATAGTAGCTCGTGATCGATATTAAAATTATAAAACAGCTAAGTGGTTTAAATTTATTGTTTCTTTTAGAAAAATATAGAATTTCTTGATTTGTTTTTATTTCTGTCTACATACCTACTTATATTTCAATTTTGTATTTTACTTGCAAATCTATTTTTTTTTTGGTTTCTATAAAGATGTATTTTTTGTTGCACGAAAACTTAACGTAAATTAATTGAATAATTTAGCTATAACTAGCTTTCCGGCGTTGAAAGAGCAGGCGAAGCCACCTTCGCCTGCTCTTTCAACGAAAAACCTGCATAGTTGAAATTCACGAGGGATTTCCGGGATGAAACCTATCCTATGTGTTAAATGTGTTAAGTTACCCTCTATATGTGTGCTAAATTTCATTGTAATCGGTTTTGTAGTATTTGCGTGAAAGAGTAACAAACATACACAATACACATTATTAGTAGGATTTCTTGCTCTGTTTGACATAAAACCTTTTAATGACATGTGTAGCGCGATTTGTAAAAAGTTTTTATAAACTCGCTGCTTGAGGAAGCTTATACGTTTTAACATGTCTTGTAAGAATAAAATATATTATATATATAATGTTTCCGTTTTCTTCCATACTAATTAGCACATCCATAATAACAAATTAATATCTATATTTCCATAGAAACATCAGCGTTTACTACAGTAATAAGATAAAATAATATAACAATGTTAACAACATATGTTCTAGAAACTATTTCAGTGTCCAGTAGTTTATTTGTATTAGTATGAATCTTATTAGAAAATTATTTACAAGCATTTTATAAGAAAAGTTATAAGTATTTTTAACTTTGTAATTTTTATAACTAGTTGTATCATCCGGCTTAGCTCGCTATAAATGACATTTGAAGGGATAAAGAATATTTATTTGAAGTCTCTGTCACACTTCATACTAATATAATTTTAGATCCGAACATTCATAACCACTTTTACTGTGTGTACACACTATTAATATAGAAATGTAGTAATTTTTCCCGGTTGGCAAACTTTAAAATTCTTATGTTATTCACGAAGACCAATCCTTGAGTGAATTAATACTAATTCATTTATTAAATACAAAAGAATAATAATATTAGACGTCAGCTCCACAATTATCAATTTAATTTTATCTGTTCAGCTAATATCTACTACTTATATATTTAAAGCTACGAAGGTATGGAACGAAAATTGATTCGTTTATAAAAACCAAGCATGCTTACAACTATTACAAAAATTCGAACCATTCATTCCAATACTTACTACGAATATTCAAAAATGTATATAAAAAGTATTTGCGTCACATTACCACCACACGATTAATAAAAAAATACGTTCATAATTTTATAGACCAAAAAGTGACATAAAATTATAGTATTTGAGGTTAAAGATGCAGTTTTGAATGACGTGCCACCAGCTGTGTTGCGTTTCGTTGTTTTTATTGTGGATTAACCTTTTCCAATATTTAAATATTATTTATTTCTTAATGTAGAGATAAATAAAAAAACACGAAAAATATTAGTAAAAAAAAATATCGGTCGGACACAATTTTTAATAAGATTTAAGAACTTTAAAATATTGCCTCATCGAATAAAAATGATGTCAAATGCATGATATATTCAAGTATTAGGTTTATTTTATGAATTTGCCTCTCAGTACCATCGTAGCTCCGAAACTAATAAGCTCATAAGTATTATGAGTAGATACCTACGTTTCGTCAATAAAAAAATGTTACTCAAATAGACTCGATTTCAATTTTCTTTTTATTTACGAAATACAGTCAATTTTATTTTAGCTAGTTCTAAGTTGATTACAGCCAATTTTAGCCAGTACTAGGTTCAAACATACGTTTCAAATACTAGCTGCGCCTCGCGATTTCCTCGATAAATGTGCTATCTAACACCGAAAGAATTTTTCAAATCAGACCAGAAGTTCCTGAGATTAACGCGTTCAAACAAACAAATAAACTCTTCAGCTTTATAATGTTACTAGCGGTCCGCCCCGGCATCGCCCGTGGTACCTACATGTTTAAACTATCCTATCTCTCAAGTTGGATCGAACTACACATGGTGTGCGAATTTTATTATAATCGGTTAAGTGGTTTAGGAGTCCATTGAGGACAAACATTGTGACACGAGATTTATATATATTAAGATATGTATATATTATATAGTATAGAAATAGATAATTAATAAACAACCTATTTTACTGTAAAATCACAAAAGGAAATATCCTTTGTCACCGGTAGTGCAGTTGTCACGTTTATTCCATAAAAGGTAATCAAAGTCATATTTATAGAAAGGCGATATGAATTTTCAGTATTTAATTTTATTAAAAGGTATATTGTTGATATTGACCCTGGTTTCGCTTTTACTATCTAATGAAATTTAGCACACATATAGAGGGTAACTTGGATAAACACATAGGATAGGTTTTATCCCGGAAATCCCACGGGAACGGGAACTATGCGGGTTTTTCTTTGAGAACGCGGGCGAAGCCGCGGGCGGAAAGCTAGTATTTATATATATTTTTTCTAAATTGAACATTATACGACCTCTGTTTTAAGTACAAACTTACATATGTTCGTTCACCTATACCAAATAAGCAGCTTGCCCGCGATGGCCGCGCTATTAGAATTTCAAATGTACTGGACCAAATCGTGCGCTAGACTTGCACTTAGACAGGACATCTAGAGATAGTGTAGAATCTAAAGGATACAGAATTGAAACGTGTTAATGGGGAAGATATTTTGCGAAGTATATTTTAACTATGTTCTGTAATGTAGCGTGCATAAACTAGTTATTCAAAAAATATAGAAATATATATCTAACAAGCTAGCTCGTCTGTACGTCTGTTAAAAAAAATCTATAATCCATTTTAGCTCTTGACTCTTGCACACGATTATTATCCTATTATCTTGACTATGTTTTCTGTGACAATGCATTTTTTCTAGTTAGATGGTAAAAAAATTGTAATACTGTGGGTATTACAATATTATCCATACTAATATTATAAATGCGAAAGTAACTCTGTCTGTCTGTCTGTCTGTTACTCAATCACGCCTTAACTACTGAACCAATTTGCATGAAATTTGGTATAGAGATATTTTGATACCCTAGAAAGGACATAGGATAGGTTTTATCCCGGAAATCCCACGGGAACGGGAACTATGCTTTGACTGGGCGGGCGATGCCGCGGGTGGAAAGCTAGTAGGAAATATGGTAATACTGTGGTAAAACTTTCAGGCAAAACGTACCATGCTTAAATAAAACAGTTGATAAATTTACACATTACTCTCTTCAAACATATTCCTTCTGGTACATTGTTATAAATTTTATGTATTTATTGATATAAAGCTTAGCCTAGCCTAGCCTTCCTCGATAAATGGGCTTGAAAAAAACTTCTGGTAACAGTATAACATGATAGTATACATAGTCTATACTAGCTGTGCCTTGGTCTTAGCGTGATGATAATATATAGACCTCCTCGATAAATGGGCTATCTACCGAAAGAATTTTTTCAAATCGGACCGGTAGTTCCTGAGAGTAGCGCGTTCAAACAAACAAACTCTTCAGCTTTATAAGTAAGTACAGATTCGTTTGTAAAATTCGTTAGAATGAAGTCTAAACTACCTAAAATAAAAACAGAGAAATCATTAATATGTTTGTTTTTCTAATTTTAAATGTTACCTACATTATAATATTTGTTTATTGTTTTTCGACAATGAATTTTAAACAGGTGTAGGTAATAAAATTAAAGTTGCTTTTTAGATATTTTTATTAGTAAGTACATAATAAAATAAGCATGTGATTAATATTAATTTTATATTTGATTAAGATATTAACTATTAAATCTATACCTAATCTGATGAGTTTGTTTGTTTGAACGCAGCAGATTAGCATTTCGGGAACTACTGATCCGATTTGAAAAATTCTTATGGTGTTAGATAGTCCATTTATCGAGGAAGGATATAAGCTATATGTCATTTCGCTAAGGGCGCGTTCCCACTATGTCGTAACGACTAATTTATCGTTCGACGACTGTCGTCTCTACCTGTTCCCATTATAACGATTGTTTGTCGTCAACATTTTTTTATCGTGTAGCGACTGTCGTATCTAGCTGTTCCCATTGGATCGCGACGACATTTTATCATTTCCTGGCAGTCGCTTTGTCGTTTACACATCATCAGCAAGCTACAAATCTAGTCGCCTCTGCGTTCGCTTGGTGATTACCAGTGCGTTTACTCTCCTGAGTTCAATGGACGTCATAGAGTTGCCGTCCACAATTTTTTTATCGTTTTACGACTGTCGTGCTTGCCGTTCCCACTGTCACGACAAAGTGTCGTCACTGCAAAAACTGTCGTAGACGACAGTAAATTGTGTCGTTCTAAATGTGAACACCTCCATTTAAACATATAAGCCACGACACTTAAAACTACACGATTATCTGTCGTCACGACACGGTGGGAACGCGCCCTAAGACCAACAGGAGCGGAGCACTGCGGGTAAAACCGCGGATCACAGCTTTTCATAGATATAATAATATTGAAATTTATATGTATGCCTACAAATACCAATATTGTAACAGCTCTATATCATATCATTTACAAACGAAACTAATTGAATATAATATTATAAATTACTAGATTTCCATCGCGGATTCACCCGCGTTTTCAAAGCACGCATAGAACCCGTTCCTGTAGAATTTCTGGGATAAAAATTTGCTTATGTCTTATTCCAGGTCTTCAGCTATCTACATACCAAATTTTATTGTGATCGGTTAGTACTATTTGCGTGAAAGAGCAACAAACATCCATCCATCCTCACAAATTTTCGCATTTTTTATATTAGTCCGTCCCGGCTTCGCCCATGGTACCTACATGTTTAAACTATCCTATCTCTCAAGTTGGATCGAACTGCACATGGTGTGCGAATTTTATTATAATCGGTTAAGTGGTTTAGGAGTCTATTGAGGACAAACATTGTGACACGAGATTTATATATATTAAGATAGTGCGATAATGTTAAAAAATAAAAATAAAAATCTAACGCTGAATCACAAAGTTTAAATACACTATGATACATAACATATCCAATTGATTGCCAAACCATAAATAAATCAAATAAATTAATAATATGAATAAAACTTTAAATTTAAAACCGCAGAAGCGATGTATCTATCTAATTGGCCATAAACTAATAAATAGCCGTAGAGGATTGTAAATCAAGATAATTAATAGATGCTGCGTATATAGGAAGAAGATGATTGATAAATTAATTGAAATAATCCTTGATATGTGATTAAGTAATAAATATCAATATGGTCAGGACTGGAAATTGGCAAACCTACGGATTTGTGGGTTTATTTGGAAATACATTATGCTTTTCAATGTATAGTTTTATACAATAAAAATACTCAGAATAGAAAGTATGTGGGAGAAATAGTTTGTAGATAGTCCATTTTGTATGAGTAGGTCACGTAAATGATATCTATACTAATATTATAAAGAGGAAAGGTTTGTATGTATGTATGTATGGTTTTCACGCATAAACTACTGGACCGATTTTGATGAAATTTGGCACAGATAATCTTTAGACCCTGAGAAAGAACATAGGCTACCTTTTATTGCGAAATATGTACCACGGGCGAAGCCGGGGCGGACCGCTAGTAATAAATAATTGTAAAAACTCGGCAAGTAAATGTTATGAAAATGCTACTATTATGTAAATACAACTAATTGTTTTGATTTGTAAATTGTATAATTTTATTTATTTATTAATACTTTATTGCTCTTAGAATCATTACAATATTACTTAATCTAAATATGCATTACAACAATTGGCGGTCTTATCGCTATGCAGCGATTTCTTCCAGACAACCGGACGTACGGAGAGAAATTAAATTAGAGGAAAGGTGAAGGGTAGAGCATAAAATATATATACATATTTATAAAAGAAATAAAACAAATATAACACTAAATAAATTACCTGCGTAAAGATATATCCATATAATATATATAATAGATACAGTATTAAATATATATTCACAATCAAATAAGAATATGTTACGTAACAATAGTATAACATTCATACATATAATATAAATAATTTATATTAAGTACAGCGAGAGAAATGATAATTACGCACCAATGCTTTAAAACTTGATAAGGATTGTGAAAAAGAATTTTCTGCATTGTTTCCAATAAAATCTTCTAAGTTTTCGGATTTCCTCCCTCATAGAATAATTCGGATACCTTGTTAAGGGCCGATTTTTCAATTCCTGTTTAAAACTTATCCGTCCAATAAAGTACAGTTTACGTGACATTTTAATATCATCGTGTAATACTTTATTGGACGGATAAGTTTTAACCAAGCATTGAAAAATCGGCCCTAAGTCGCATGAACCAAAATGACATTATCAAACTCAACATGCGATCAAACAAATATCATATTATAAACAAATTCAATGTATTTATATACGCAAAAAAATCTAACAGTTCACATTTTTTGTTCCAATAATCCGTTTAAACCTTTTTGTACACTTAAGTGAGGATTAACGGCACGGCAGTTTATTTTTTTGCGAAGTGAGCAATTAGAAAATGTTATCTAACTATTTTTAACCGACTTGGAAAAAGATGTTTATATATTAGTTAATTTATTTTATATATACGTATGCTATGAGTAATGTGTAGGTTGTAGAAAATTGCTAGGTGCTACATTTATTCTCTAAATATAAAGAAAATATTTATAACATTAGTATGGTTTTATAACAAAAATGTCCCTGATTTAATGTTGATAAATAGGACTTAATGAAGTCAGTATTTTGTGAAAAAACTGAAGTATTCCAATTTTTGATTGTTTTAAATTTTCTGTATTTTAATACCACAAGACCAACCACTACATTTTACACTAAAAAAAGTAACTATGTATATTATGTCTCAACTAATTAATCGAATAAAAACCCACGTATTATAAGTACTTATGTATGCTCTAACCACTCACACCAAGAAAGTAAATAAAAACATCACAATAACGTTTTCAAAAGAAAAAAAAAATACAATAAAAATACAAGCAAGCCAGGACATAACAATAGTGCAAATTATAAAACTACCTTATCGCTGCAATCTTAACTAAATTAAACTAATGACTGCCTAGTTGTTTTTATCATATCTATTCAAACAAATATCAATCAAGTTATTAAAATGATACGATCTGAGCTAGACTTATCTAGGAATATAGTAATTTGGATTAATTATAGTAATCTATTGAACTGAGTTAGAGGAACTGATTTGATTGTAATTATATATTGGTTTAATTCAATAGCAATTTATATAATAGACTAGCTAAAGCCCGCGAATTTGTGCACGCTGAATTAAAATTTTACGCAATACATGCTAAATGCAAAAAAATGCTTCAATTTTCATTACCTTCAGGCGCTAGTATACGTTTTGTCTAGGCTGATCTTAATGTTTCGCAAATCATAAAATTTTAATTTAGTGTTTTCACCTCAAACGCATTCATTTTAATAAAATAATTGGTATAATTATTCATATTATTTGTACAGAAACATAAATATTTAAAGAAATACAGACTTCACCGCCGTGTTGACATTTTTAAGCTATTGCATAGCTTTTGTCTCAGACTTTGAGCGCGGCGACCGAATGTAAAAATTCCGTAACGAAAAAACCTAACACCCCCCACTCCAACCGGCAAAGCGATGCGATGCTATGCAATAGCTTTACCGCGACAGTCCTCGAGTGCCACACGTATTTTTTTTCCAGAAGGCAAAATTAAAATGTAAATTTTACATACCCAGACACACTCGTATTATTACACTACAACGCAACGTATCTTGTTTCATATAACAAGAAACAAAACTAACAAGACAAACTCAATTATATTTTAATTTGACACTTCAAAAGCTTCCAAATAACGAATATGAATGAATATCCAAAATATACTCATGTACTTCATTTACAGCATACGAGACTGAATAAAGTACATTACATGGATGCAGTTGCACTTTGTATGAAATAAAATTTAATGACGAATTCTTGAAACCCTTGGCATTTCGCGAATGTGTATTCTTTATTTCAAGAACTTTATTTGTCTTGTCAGTGTAAGAAGAGTTAAAAGTCGATTGTTTTTGGCGTAATAACAAATTCAGTGTACGCTATTACTCAATCACTAAATAGTATAAAACGAAGTTGCTGTCTATTTGTCTATCTGCTGTATTCTTAGATTTTTAAAACTATGCAACAAATATTGATGCGCTTTTTAAAGATAGATAGAGCGGTTCTTGAAAGGTTGTAGTATAAAGTTTATTAAATTAAAAACAAACTAAGCAAAGCCCCGGCTAGAAAGCTAGTATTCCTATGTTTTTTTTTTCTTTTAATACATTTTAAAAGCTGAAAAACAACATCAAAAACGTGTTTATTAGAGAACCACCAAAATACTCATAGAATATTGCCTGCTAATATATCCACTCGACCAAACAATTAATTTCTATTTGAAGCTATTAAAACAACTTAAAATCCGCAATCAAAATAGAAGTATATTAATGATATTTTTCTTACATATTATTCAAGCTTATCGAGTTTACAGATCTGTGAAATAAATAGCTTTCAACAAGTGACTTTTAAATAAGTGTATGTTGTAATTAATCGTCTTGATATCTCATATATTTTAATCGCAATTAACGGTTGCGAATGATATTCAAATTTTTTATGTCTTTATCCACTTAAAATATCTTTATCAAGTGCAAGGATCTTTTGGTATTTCTATATTATGGTAATTCAATAGAAGTCATCTATTTCCTCAATTTCTAAATCAGAAAAGTGAAAAAAAACTTAATTCATATCCAGATACTAAAATTCTAAAACTAACACAATTTAATATCTGCAACAGGTTTTATGAAATGAATAGCTCAAAACCTAAATAAGATATTGCACAAATACAGATTCACATAAATAAATTTTTGTATTCATTACAAAAGTACTGAAAATCCATCATTTTCATTGTTACACTATATCTTTATTAATAAACCACTGTTTTAAAGAAAATTTCAGGAATGCGCTTACAAAATATTATGCATAACTTAAAATTTTGTTATCCCACTTCACCCTGGTTCTTTCAATTATTATTAATCCCTCAGCCCCCGGAATCACAGACACAATAGAAAATCTATTGTGTCGTGGCCCGATCGGGCCGTTCGGGGTTAAGATGAATCTAACGATGTATCTCAACTTATTATCAATCAAGTTCTGTAGATTCATTGCTAAAAATTACAAAAAAGACGTGTGTCACTCGGGGACTGCCGCGGTAAAGCTATGCCTTCAAACCACACCTCCGTGCCCGTCGGAGTGGGGAGCGTGAGGTGTTTTCGTTACGGAATTTCTGGATTCGGTCCCCGCGCTCAAGGCCAGCGATAGAAGCCATGCAATAGCTTAATAAACTTAATTACAAAATACCTTTTAACTCAACTTGTGCATATATTCCATCATTGCTACAATCTACTTTTTCCTTAAAACTTAAAACACAGCGATCTCGTCGCATTACTAACCCAAAAATCTAGTGCAAATTTAACTCCAGTCTACACATTTAGCATTTGTGTAAACAGGTCATTTCCCAGTTTCTATAAGCGAGCGATCATAACCCGACCATTATTAGAGCTTTGAGCTTTCACTCGCGCCCAATACATTTACGACCAACTGACAAATTATTTTGACGTATTCCAACCACCCGTGGCTATGAAAACATTTTATTACGTGTTTGGCAAGTACATGTAACAAAACGAGTTTAGGTTCGATTGAATTTTTATTCTTTAGCGTTTATTTTTAAAAGCTTCGAGGGACAATTTGGGATAATGCACTGCTGGAGCTCATGGCTTCATTGATATTACTGCAAGGTGTCCAAATAGTAGCCTATATGCTAATCTAAGCTATTATCTCTGTACCAAATTTCATATCGATCTGTTCATTAGTTTTGGCGTGATTGAGGAAAAACATGCGACCATCTATGCAAACATCCAGATATTTGTATTTAGAAAATAAAATTTAGAGTTTGTGATCAATTTTACATTGTTTATCTACATTTTAACAATGTTATATGAATTTAGTAACAATTAAAACATACATTATTATTCCATATTGCTTACTTTAATAAAACAATCTACCGTTTTATACTTGAAAGAATAAATAATAATCAACCCATCCTCACAAACTTTCTCGTTCATAATTATTGTACTAAGATTGACAGCATATCATTTGGAAAATTCTTAAAAAAGTACCTACAAATAATTATTATGAATAAATTTTAAACAAGTACAGTAGCTTTCGAGTTAATCTTTATTATTCCTGTGCATTTCTTTTACCACTTTCCTACGTATAAATAAGGTTTGGCGAACACTGGAATTGAAGTTAAAATTTATATTAATTTGAATGTAAAAGTTTTGATGTTTGGTTGGATATATGTATTATGTATGAGTGTTTGTTACTCTATCACGCTAATGAACAAATTTTGATGAAACTTAGCAGTGCTGTATTTTGTGTGTCGGAATAGCATATGTGTAAAAACCGATTTTTGTACAAACTTATTACTTTTTATAAAATCTATGTTTTGTACTATGGAGCATTATAAATACATGAATTAAAATTATAACTTAAAAAGAAACACATACTAGCTTTAAAGTGGCTAAAGCCTAGCGGAGTCACGATGAACTACTATTTATAAAAATAATAAATATTTTAATATAGACAACGGCTATATATATATATATATATTTTTTTATGTTATGGGAAGGCAAACGAGCGGACGCACTGCCTGGTGGTAAGCAGGTTGCGTCGCCCATAGACCATAACAGAGGTTATTGTCGTTTATATATATATATATATATATATATATATATATATTTGCAGAACTAATTTTCAAGTACGTTATTTATTTATTTTATTTGTGTTCATAATGTTAAATGAATGATTAAATAGTCTGTATATAAATAGATATATTGAAATATGTCCAGTTGTAATCTATGTTATACAAAATAATATTTTACCAACGACCAGCAAAAGACATTTTGTGTGACAGAGTTAATAATATCCAAATCTATACTTTAAATATGTTATTTCAATATGTAATAAAGTTCTATAAAATAGTTATAAAACACATTTTTTTATTTTACCTAATACAAATATAGAAACACACTATAGTGTGTTTCTATATTAGAAATATTAGGAGGACTATAGTCCTCCTAATATTTCTCCTGGAATATCCAACATTTTATTGTGCAAGTAATTAGTAAAGCAGTTTTAATATATTACATTTTAAAACTGCTTTCCTAATCCAATATAAAAAATACATACATATAAGATATCCGATCAACAACCAACTGAACGACGACCCTTACAAGATAATACTCCACCTCTGTTTTCCGCAATAATAAAGGATTACATCTCCTGATATTTTGAACCTTATTTCCAATTAAATAGAGTTTATTTTCATTTAAAATAAATAGCCGGTTACACTAGCAGTTAAGGCGAAGCAAGTTTTTACTATATGTATTACGGGTTCGATTCTCGGCATTTAACGAGACACCGAGATAATTAAGACGATACACAAAAAAAAATCCACTGCTTGGCGGGCGGAGTC
>CAJQZN010015499.1:0-12668 GCA_907164685.1 Colias eurytheme | reverse complement strand
GAGTTTCGTACATGAAATTATTGGGCATCTCATCAAAATAAAGCTACTCACGAAAAATTAGCTTGATAGTAATCACTTGCAAAAATGGGCGATGTATCCCGGACTATTATGTGGGGTGATTAAAAACAAAAACTTTATAGGTAGGTATGTTAGAGATAAGACAATATAATCTTATATATAAAATTCTCGTGTCACAATGTTAGTCTGCATACTCCTCCGAAACGGGTGGACCGATTCTCATGAAATTTTCTGTGCATATCGGGTAAGTCTGAGAATCGGCCAACATCTATTTTTCATATGTACCACGGGCGAAGCCGGGGCGGACCGCTAGTAATATATATAAACAATGTTTTACATTTCATATTACTTAACATCGCAATAAATTTTGTATATAAAATACCTACATCTTCCTAAATCAAAGCAATAATTTATCAGGACATAACTAAAATTAAGTATAATTAAACCTCCTAATTCTTTGATCGTGTTTCATTAAACTAAATCATAAAGACCTCAAAAACCCTTAAGAAGAAAACAATAGCTTGCAACTTTTCTCATGATTATGACTGATTCCTTCACATGCATAGTTTGAAATAAAATATAAGGTAAAATGACTTGCATGTTCAAATAACTGCAATCCGCGTCCTCCAAGTGTAAAATACCGATTCGGTTTTTACACTCCCCACTCAGCTATCAATCGATGAATTGAACCGACACGTTGCACAAGAAACACCGATTATTTTAGCTTAACTTGTCTACGATTAAAAAATATCGCTGAGATTGCAAGAACTTTAATTACATAGATATTTCAAGTTTCAACGAAGAAAATTATTACTGAAACGTTTTATCCTTGACAAAATCTTGTAAGCCAAATTTTAGTGTAACTATTGGCTTTTGTGTTAAAAATTAAAATATTCCCTTTATATATATCACATTTTTAATAGTCAATACTTCTAAGAAAACCTTATGAATAGAACTGAAATCATACATCCGAACATAAAACCTAGGCAAATTATTTGAAGATTATTAACCCGGCTAAGTGATCGATAAATGGCAATATACGGTCAAGCTCGTTTCATTCACCTTAATAGCATTGACCTTTGTAAGGCTGATGATCTTTCTACACTTTGTCCGATTTGATATAGTTTAAATAAAGGACATGTCCAAAAATGTATGAACCAAAAACCCAGAATCGACAGGAATGAAACGTGTACCAATGGATTCGCATTGAAGTATAATATAATATTACCAAGGGGGCAACTCCGAAATCGTTATAGTATAGGAGCTAGGAGCAAAATAAAATAACTAAGAAATTCCTTAAAAAACATAATATACATAAGTTTCCGTTATGTTGTGGCTTAATATGACAATGTTATAATGTTTTGTCACTTGTGTTACTCTTAATAAATATCATATTTTACAAGAAACGAAACAAAAACGTTAAAGCACAACATAACAAAAACTCGATTTTGTAGTTTTGTTCTTTTATTTTATAGATACTACGATTGTTATAGTACTATATTATGTATTATTGGTAATTCTATGGCTAAAGATTGAAAAAAAAATCTGTATAGTATATGAGCTAAGAGCCAAAAAACAAAGTGAAAAATCGTTTGAAAATAATAAAAACTCGTTATGTTGTGTATTAGAATATCGTTGTTATTCATTTATTTTTATAATTAGGTCTAATTTTATTAAGTTTTAATGATATTATAATCTACCTATCTATAATAACAACTACATTCGAATCTACAACAAATTGTGTTACACATGAATATACCAGCAAAAGCAATTAATCAATTAAAAATTAAAATTATAATAACAACGATAATCTCATCCACATCATAATAATTTTCAAATGATTTTTTATTCAGTTCTTTTGCCTTTTAACTCCTATACTATACCTATTTTTTTTTATTTCCAATCCTTAGCCACAGAATTAGGCACCAATAATACACACAGTACTATAGCAATTGTAGTATCTTGAACCAAAATAAAAACTACTAATAACGGAATCTTTAGTCAGTTATGTTGTGATTGAACATGATGTTATTATGTTGCTGTTGCTTTTAAAATGTGTTGATGATAATTATCATGTATAAAAGAAGTGATACAACATTATTATAACGTCATATTAAGCTACAACATGAAGTAAACTTATTTTTTGATTTTTTAAACGAATTTCTTACTTATTTTATTTTGCTCCTAGCTCCTATACTATAACGATTTCAGGATTACTGCTTTTGCTACATTATATTATATTTAATTACCAATCCATTGGTACACATTTCATTCCTGTCGATTCTGGGTCATTTTTTGGACATCTCCTTTAAAGTTATAAAAGTTTTATTTGATACTAAGAATCAGAACCTTATGTTACTTTAAGCCTATATTATTATGGGCTTATTTGACCATAACCAAGTTGGCCATGTTTAGCGTGAGTGAAAGAAATGAAAAAAAGACAAGGTATGATAAAGTTCATCTAGGTAGAATTCCAACCAATACCCGCGGCCCCATCATTAAAGCGGCTCGACGGAACACAGTGGGGTTTTAGTCGGTAAGAATCCGACATAACCCACGGCTCCTTCCCCGGGGGCCGTGGGTATCTTTGGAAGATTTCCTCACTTAAAAAAAAGGTAAAATACAGCAAATATACGTCACACATAATGCTTAGGGAAAAGACTGTTTTATTCAATACTAGCGGTCCGCCCCGGCTTCGCTCGTGGTACATGTTTACGTTTTGTCTCCACAAGAACCATCCTCGTACTTCAAGGAATATTGTATGAAAATAATTAACAGAATCGGCTCAGCCGTTCTCGAATATGCGCTTACCAACACATTTTGCGATTCATTTTTAATTATATTATAGATATTTGTTTCAGTTTAGATGTAGATTACATAATAATTATAAGAATACTTTATATACATGCAATATACATTTATACAAAATAATGCAGGCAATAATAATTTCTTTTTGATAAAACATAGCGTGGGACTGATAAGGACGTCGATTTTGTTGTAGAAGTCTTGTAATCAATTTAATGTTTACCACGAAGAAACTTTAGCAATTTCAACTGTATTAAGGTCATGGTAATTTGCTGTAGCTTATTTATAAGTAGCGGCCTTATTTTCGATGTAATTGCAATATGAAAATTACGATAGTACTTGAATATTTTTTTCTGCTAAGATACCTTAGATAAAATAAAAATTAGTATGAAATAATGTTCAAAATCCGTGTTACAGTCGCAGCGCGTAGCGTCTATTTTTTCCTTTGTCTTCATCTCTAATAATAATTGGACTATGCAACATCACAAAATTTTCGATTTGATAATTCGGAAGATTTGCTTGAGCTCAAAAAGCGAGTGAACAAACAAACAAATTCTTCAGCTTTATTTACAGCTAATATTTTTCAAACTGCAGAGCCTAGTTACGTGTAACTATTGCGCAGCAGATGAAGGCTGAAAGATGTGGTTTCGAACTCCGTTCAAACATACATTTTTTATCCTTGATTTTCTCGCCTCAGCTCCGCTCAAATGATTTTTATTGAAAAAATATTGCCCTAATTCAAATTTAGATCCGTCTTTAATCCGTCTCTGAAGAGAAATCGTGTTACGTAACATGCTTATTACGTGACATAATTAATCTTTTTCTTGCACGCCTCATAAGCGAAGCGCGTGAAGTAGTGCCTACTATTGTATTAAAAAGAGAAAAAAAGACAAAAAAAGAAAAATTTATATAAAAAACATGTGTTTTCGTGTTAAAAATACGTCCCCTGAAAAGTTTTCCTACAAAATGTACGGTACTGTCTGCAGATGTATTGGTCTCACACCCAAACAAGTCTGTCGGTGCACATTTTGGCCACTCCCTTGACCGCGATCGCACGCGAGGGGTGCTTGACCTGTCGTTACGTCCATGCTGTAAGACGTAATGCTTAGCACACAGTGTGGTTTGGTTTAATATAGATAGTATAGTGTTATATCATCTGTGATTAAATATATAAGAAGTTTGTAGGGCACGATTTGTATGGATATGTGGGGATGTCTAGCGAATTTTAGATGTAATGTAATTGTTATTTTAGTTACTAGCTGTGCTGTGCGGTTTTACCCGCATTGCTCCGCTGCTATTGGTCTTAGCGTGATGATATATAGCCTGCCTTCCTCAATTAATGGGCTATCTAACAACGAAAGAATTATTCAAATCAGACCAGTAATTCCTGAGATTAGCGCGTTCAAACAAACAAACTGTTCACTTTTATAATATGAGTATAGATTTGCATCAGCCTGTGTAGTCGTTACTCAGACTGTAATAGTTACTTCACGGTAATTATTGATGTTAGTGCGATAAAGCTAACGCAACGCAACTAATTTATTATTTGTACCGTTGTTCGTTTATGAGTATTGAGTTTTATAAAAAAATCGTATAAATTGCATTAAAAATCGCATGAAATAATTTGCATAAAATACACAGGTACAAGGAATTTCTATTTTTTATTTGATAACCCAATCATGGTTAAAATATCATCACCACGGCTAAAACATCCCGTTTTCCACAGTTTTCATCACAAAAATCAACGAATACACTTGAAATTAATAGCCATTTAGCTAAGCATACGTAATACGTATACAATTAAGTCTTCTATAGATAATATAGGGATGACTAAAAGGAAAATGGAAATTGAAACACAATTTCAAAGCCCTATAATTTTAGATAGAAGGACGTCCTCGGTGATATTTAGCTTTAATATCGGTTACAGGTAATTATTAAACAACTGTTCAGAATACACGAGTTTATTACATTTTTAATCATGACCTACTTTTTAGGGCTTATTGATTCTTTTATGTGTATGAAATTATTAAGTGGATTGTTTGAGTGGTGATGTCAGGTTGTGGAAGTCTTTAAAAAGTTATTTTCACCTGCGTATACCTGCGTATAGAAATACATAAGGACGTCCATTATAACAATCTAAAACCAATGTTATAAACGCGAATGTCTGTCTGTTTGTCTGTTATGCTGTAGCAACGGATAAAATAACACAGCTAGTACAACTCGCCACTGCCAAGAACTTTATTTGACATCATTTGCTTCCACAATTTTATGGATAAAAATGAAACTATACACTACTAGCTTCTTGAAGCACTGTCTACTTTCTAGCAATGATTACTATTTGGAAATATTTTCAATCGTTTTTAAGTTTATTATTTACTGACAGTTTTAATATTTCATTGTGCATTTTGTAGGATAATATATTTTGATTTGAGTAAATACAGTAATGATTTTTCATATAATACTGGATACCACGTGATTCTTATCAACAAGCATTGGAGTTGCCAATACCTATCACATAAAATAACATAAGCAATCTCATTATTGATGCCAAAAGTTCCCGAGCATGTCGTGACCCTCTTACCGTCATTTCGATTCGTTGTTGAAGGATTTACTCAATATGTCATGCTATTTATGTATGTCCTCGTATAAAATGTATGTTTACCATTACTTTGGTGAAATTGACAAAAACATCAGCTGATAGCCATGTAAAAAGTAGTATTATCTTAATATAATATATAAAATATCTCGTGTCACAATGTTTGTTTGTCCTGGACTCCTAAACCGATTATAATAAAATTCGCACACCATGTGCAGTTCGATCCAACTTGAGAGATAGGATAGTTTAAACATGTAGGTACCACGGGCGAAGCCAGGGTGGACCGCTAGTTATCACATATATTTTACGATGAAGAGACATAAAAGTATATTTATACAAACATTTCTTAAACAATAACGGGACTAATGACTATCCACCCAGAGTAGTGTCTATAGATATTCTATTTCTATCAAATCCCGTGAACATTACTGAGCAATACCTCATAAGTTATTCATTCATGATTCATGCTTTATAATACAAAATGAAAAAAAATAACACCTCTACATGGATGCATATTGCATGTTGCCAAATGAAGCAACTTATTGTACTTTTCTTAATTTGAAATACTTGAACGTATTATTAATTGTAGATTAATATTTTCATATATTTTTTAGTATGAATTGTAATCTATTTTACCCTAATAATAATAATATTATGTGCTTCAAACGCAGTCTACGCCGTCGCGTGTTCGTAGACGCCCGTTACGTTGGCTACGCCGTAGCGATTCGTGAAAGTTTCTAGTTCTACATTAATTTGAACATTTATTTTAATTGCTTCAATTGCATTTGTGTGAAGTGAAAAATTTACTTTTATCAACGAAAATCGGTTAAAAAGGACTTGCTATGAGTCGTAACTCATTTGCGAGGTATTTATTTTATATCATTTATTACATTATCTTCGAAAAAATTATAGGTCAAGTAAATATTAAAAAACATGGTTTTTTGCCATATTGTAATAAGCTTTAATAAAAAAAAAAATATAACGTTATTTGAATGTTCTATAGATTATTTTTGTTTACGTTGTTATTCTTTTAAAACAGAGTGGTGCATTCTGACTAGTGTTACTACTTATAGATTTTCGTTTATTTTATTTTTAAATAATAATTTTTATTTAACTTGGGTTTCTAATTCATTAAATTAAATAAAAAAAATTTAGATAATTGACTTTTTTAGCGATAAGGCCTTTTTGTACGTGTTTGTTTTGTATGTGTTCTTTTGTATTGTTTCCTTATATTGGTGCAAATAAAGTATTTTCATTCATTCATTCATAATTAATTAATTAAATTTTTCCTAATATTGCTTAATATATGAAGCATCCCAATGTCTATTTCCAAATCCCATCCAATTCAAATTGTAATCTCTAATAATTGAAATAGTTTTTATATCAAGAAGTTGTTATGTAAGTTTATTTCTGTATGCGAGTGTGCTCTAAAGTCGATAGTGTAAGAAGAATGTTTTTGAGTGTATGTTTATTTCTTTAGCACGCCCTACAGCCTAAACCGTTGGACGGATTTCGACTTATGAGGGTTCGTTGTAATCATCAGAGTTGTGTATATGGTGTCATAGCCTAGGTACTTAATTTGGGAGTCGATTTTTTTCCATAATAATAATTCATCTTTAGTACACAGTCCAATTATCCTACTTTTTGTATAGTTGCTCGTAAGCTATTTTCGTTCGCTATCAGTCGCTTGCTAAACATAACTAGGTATATCATCAGTTTTGTGGCCGATCACGGAAAAAGAAATCAAATAGCAAATGACGTCGGCTTTTACGAGCATCGGCTTTTTATTGATTTGTAATTATGTTGTCGCATAAATCGTGGCAGGCACGCGACGATTTTTTTATTTTCCAAACGACTTGGTTCGACCGCGGCCCTTGCAAAAAGTGGAATTGATAAGTTGCAAGGTAAAGATCGGGAATAGCGATTGAATACGAGTACCTGAATGTGACTTTGTAATAACTTAAGATTAAGAAGATTAGAAAGTTGCTGGGTCAGTTGAACGTGATTAATAGTTTCTGTACTTTACATAACACGCACTCATTTTGTATACGTACTATGTAGTATTTAATGAGTTTTACATAATGAGCATATATGCATGAAAGTTATTATGGATGGATCAGAAGATCATTGATATTTATTTATGTATTGAGCAGTTTTTTTGAGAAATATTGTATTTATGTAACATACAAACTTGCTTTACACTTCCACAACTTTCGTACTTTTGCCTCGGGATAATTATCTCCGAGAAACATTTATCTGACTTTCACATGAAATCTAAAAGTATCTCCTCAAAACTATAAATTGCACAAATCTATAAATAAACCAGGACATTTTAGAATCGCATTAAATTATATTTAAACGGAAGTTTGTAGCCAAAACTGAATTCGTTTTAAAAATAGGGTAATATTTGCGTTCCGTGCTCGGTCGCGTGACACAGCCCGCATTAATCCTGGATCGATCTTGTAAGTGTCCAACTTTGCTTGTATTTGTTGGATCTTAAACGTATTGGCTGCCTTATTATTGATAGTTTGATATTGCATTTAAACGACTGCCTGCTAGAAAGATTTTTTGGCAATTTTTTAAGTACCGAAGTAAGGTCGTTAGTCTTTTAAGAATAGCCTTTTTAAGAACCGCAGTAGTACTTATGTTGCGTGAATGTCAACAACGGTTTCAGCGGTTTAAAAAACGGAAATTAGCCTGTAATAAACAAAGAAAATGCTTGGATATTCTTGAGTATTCTAGAGCTTTTAAATTCCGGGTATTTTGCTTCGAACTCGGCCAAGATTCGAGAGCTTCACAAGACGTGTAAGAATGTCATATCACCAACTTAAAACAACTGCAGACCATAAAGTATTTCTAACTTTCCTGTAAAATATATTTGATGTTTGTTTAATGCATTGAGGAATTCATCAAATTGTAAACCAAGACTGATGCACCTTCATTAAAACCAACCTGTAAGCACAGGTTCACCAAACAATGACACATTCTGGTTCTTCCAAATACCGGCATTTTATTCGTTAGAATCTGTACATTCTTCATTTTGGGCGTTCAATAGTCCTTAGTACCCAATAAGGTAAGATTCCTAGACGAACATTGAGTTCTCTAATGAAAAAATGTTGTTGTAAGAATAGAGAAGAATTATAAGGGCCTGACCGCTTGCAGCGACAGCAAAAGCAACAAAACAGTTTTAACTTTCGAAATTTCCCTTCACAGCTGGCATTTATCGATTGATTGATGACATTCGTATTGTGTCACGTAAACACCAGCTAATATACATGACGTGACAATTTAACTGGCCTTGCGGGACCACCTGTCCCCGTCTATTTCTGGCCAAAGCCCACGAGGGTTGACATTGACTCGTCATTATAGTCACGATACAAAATGTCGATCTATTCATTTTTTATATTGTTTGCGTATGGATTCGATCAAACTGTTGTTTGAATATCGTTTGTAAATTACAAGTTATGTAGGGAGCACGTGAATCGTGAATGAAAGGGCAGTAGCTCGTTTAGCGGTTTTAAAATAGGCCGTTTTTCCACTCTATCCAATTTAAAAAGAGTATTAGGACCGGATTTAATGTCCCTATTCAATCAGTATTTGCAGGTGGTAATAAAGTGAAAGTAACACATTCTTCAAATTAAAGGCCTAGTCATCTCGGTAAGCCGTCATAATATCCACCATATGATTTTACTTCCGAAAGTTTTCTCCAATGATTATAAAAAGCTTTGTAAGCTTTCATAAAAAATATGTAGCACATACAAATTTCTTGGAACTTTGCTATATCAATAGACACTATAACAGTTGGACTATATTTTAATAATAGAAATTCAATACTACTTCCTTTGTTGTTTTTATAGCTATTCAGTGAAATTAATAAATTTATTTGTCACGTCATGATAAACAGCTGTAGGTATACCTTGATATAATAACTATTACTAGTTGAAGGTTATATCTAGATATAGGTATAAGTACTAAGTAATTATTTGTAAAGCAAACTTTAATACATATAATAATTTTATCGTCCATCTAAATGTACAGCAATATAGTGGTGACTTTGACCGTGACCCGGCTGTCGCCGCGTGACAACATTAGTCATTTCGTAATTAATTCATAGTGAAATGTCAATTTAAACTAGTATTGATCGTGACAACTAAATACTGTTTTTTTTAATACCTATAATTACCTATAAAAAAAGAAAAGAAATTACCTATACGTGAGGTATTTGAATTAGATGTAAGTATTAAAAAGGCTAGGATAGGATATATATTATGTAGGTCTGAAAAACAATGTCGTGATCACCTTTCATCACATGATCACCATCACTTGCATCAACATCTCCCTAATTTTTTTCCAGGTTTTCCTCACATTTACTGTTCGCGTGAAAATTTACGAAACCTCATTTCCATTATGCGTACGAAAGATTTCTAACTTTTGGTAGATTTTGAGATTTCAAACGTTTTCTTAGTTAGACAAGTATTAATCGCGGACTTCATATTTTTACCGAATTGCACTCACTGTAACTTATGAAATGAGGCAAAAAACCTTAATCTATATTAAAAACAAATATTCAGTTGTTTCAGATTTCCTGTTATAACTGAAGATGCCACATGAGCACAACGATGGGCCGCCGCGTGGCCATCTCGCCGTCCACGCCTAGGTCGCGAGCAATGGATAAGTACGAACAGTTGTCTGTGGTGAGTTGGAAACACACATTGCATTTCAACTAGACAAAGAAACTATAAAGTATGGAAGTAGAAGGCATACTAATAAGGCATCTACTAAACTTGAGTTAAAATGTATAATTTAAATTTTATTTTATATAATTTTGTATAAAAAATAGCTAAATTATTACTTAAATCATTATTTAAGTTAATATTATGCTATAGTTTTGTTATTATTGTGTCATTAAGGAAGGTGGACCCCAAAATACAGGCTGTCCTAGTTTGGGGTTCAAATGTTACATGTTTGTACCTAACCCACAAATTGATCAATAAATGATTTTTATTTATTTATTTATTTATTTATACTTTAATTAGATTTTGTTCAAAGTAAAACAAACGTTACTCAATTACCTATTGCTATAAATAATATCATGGCTTCTTGTATAAGTAGTCAGTATATATATCAAAAATTATCAATGTTATTGAGTAAGGAAGGTTTATGAAACATCATATGACATGTACTTATACATAATAATATGTACAGCGAATTACGATAACTCTCAGGTCGGTGAAGGCTCATACGGCGTGGTGCTGAAATGCCGCCGCCGCGACACTGGCCAGCTGGTGGCCATTAAGAAGTTTCTAGAGACAGAAGACGATGCCGCTGTGCGCAAGATGGCGCTCAGGGAGATACGGATGTTGAAGGTAGGGGCAATGTTTAGAATGATTACGGTTCAATGTAATATAATAAATAGTTATAACGTGTAGATAATATACAGTGTATATAGTGTGTAGGCAAGTTCCTATTGTTTGAGTTTATTGCTTTCGACGTGACAACGTCTTATAATTCGATAGAGCATAGAAAAAACATGACTCATGCGGCGTTACCTCGCTCTGAGGCGTTCCATGTAAGGCTTCAAGTGCAAGCTAGAGCGCGGAACGAGCGACAAAGAAGCACAATCGTTGTCACGTTCAACTATCGTCAGTAAACCGACTTTACAGACAACCAATTTTTTCATTAACGAGAGAAAGAAAAAGTTAGGAAGGATAAACTATAGAAAAAATCAATATTTTTACAAGGAATTTTAGCTAATTAAAATTATTTTTTCAAAATTACGAAATCAATATTTTTTGCTGTCAAAGGAAATAATGATTTTAGTACATACTTTGAAATTAACAAAAAATGTAAAATGAAATAATAACTTCAGAAGCTCCGCCACGATCACCTAGTGAACATGATCGAGGTGTTTCGACGCAAGCGCAGGTTCTACCTCGTGTTCGAGTATCTGGACCACACTCTGCTGGATGAGCTGGAAGCGTCGCCAGGAGGTCTGGGAGAAGATACTGCTAAGAAGCATCTCTACCAGCTCTTGAAGGGAGTTGATTATTGTCATCAGAATTCGGTGAGTTTATGTTATGTAAATTAAAAATACTGGCTTAAAAATGATGTAACACAGTAATATGATTTTAAAAGAGCAATTATTATAGAACTTCTTGTTATATCTTCTACATAGAAACTACGTTCCTAAAAGGTGTTTAATAATTTGTGTCTCATCGATTCAAAAGTGCACCCAACGAAGTCTATTATCTTTATATTGAATCAAATGTTCAGTTGCAGTTTAAAAATTTCAGATAATCCACCGAGACGTGAAGCCCGAGAACGTGCTAGTCTCCAACAATGGTATAGTCAAATTATGCGATCTCGGGTTTGCACGAGCGCTTGCCGCACCCGGGGAGCCGTACACGGAGTACGTGGCAACCAGGTGGTACAGGGCGCCGGAGCTACTGGTCGCTGAGCATAGGTGAGTATATAGTGTTGTGTGAACGTGCTAATCTTCAAAAATGGCATACTCCAATTATGGACAATATCAATTACGGATATTAGATGTCAGATGTCTATTTTCATTCAATCCTAAAGATTTTAAATGCCAATACGGACTTTGTGTAAATGTGCAATTTAAAGATATTTTCTGAACTTAAGTTATTCCAGTTCAGAAGAAAATTTCGTTCTTCTTTTCTCGTCTTCTCTATTTATACTTTTATACTTATTAATACTTTGATTTCCTTTAAATCAGATATGGTCCAGAAGTGGACATCTGGGCGATCGGTTGTCTATTCGCGGAAATGTTGACGGGAGACCCGCTGTTTCCGGGTGATTCAGATATCGACCAACTTGCTCTTATAATCAAAACTGTAGGTGAGTATAAAATATACTTGTAACAAATTATCAATATCAATACATAGATGATTCGATTGTTTTCAATTGTCACAATTTAATTTCAGTCATTTATTTAAAAAACGTAGGTTTTATCTACAAACTTCTCCGGTAGTTTAACACGTTTTGGTTATGTTATATATATTGTGAGGTACTGCTTTCGAATTTCACTATAATATTTTCTGCAATTTACAATTTTTAGTAAGCACGCAATCCTTAAGAAATGGAACACAAACAAATGTACTTTATTCAAACTCAAACTCAAACATTTATTTATTCAATTAGACTTCGAGAAGCACTTTTGAAACGTCATATTTTTACATATTTTTAACATTTACCACCGATTCGGAAAGCAGTATCTATGGAGAAGAAC
>CAJQZN010015461.1:0-10960 GCA_907164685.1 Colias eurytheme | reverse complement strand
ACAAACAAAAAATCAAACCTTTCCTCTTTATAATATTTGTATAGATACGGATCCTACGAAGCAAAATATCATGCTTGGATATTATTCTCCTATTTCAAGTGTTCGTATTCCATCGTAATCCGTATCACAAATATTTGTTAAAGCCCCGCTCTCAAAACGATATTCTTACTTCCTTTCAAACGGGGAAAACAAGAGATTTACCTTTCTTTTAATAAGAAATTTGGATCTATCCGGCTTAATATAGTTATATCTATAATATGACTATAATAACTCTTAGACTATACATACCACAAAATATCGTATTCTGTTATGAACCTTAAGAAGTACGCCATGTGAATATTTATTGTACTATAATATTATATCAACACGCTATTATTTGCTTCACCTATATAT
The DNA here is from genome assembly GCA_907164685.1 of Colias eurytheme. NCBI lineage: Eukaryota > Metazoa > Arthropoda > Insecta > Lepidoptera > Pieridae > Colias > Colias eurytheme. The sequence goes on along the minus strand of CAJQZN010015461.1, from coordinate 10,567 downwards.
GTATTATCTTATATATAAAAATGAATCGCAAAATGTGTTGGTAAGCGCATAACTCGAGAACGGCTGAACCGATTTCGATAATTATTTTTTTATTATATTCCTTGAAGTACGAGGATGGTTTTTATGTAGAGAAAACGTAAATATGTGCCACGGGCGAAGCCGGGGCGGACCGCTAGTATTATTATAAATGCGAAAGTAACTCTGTCTGTAGTTACTCAGTCACGCGTTAACTACTGAACCAATTTGCATGAAATTTGGTATAGAGATATTTTGATACCCGAGTAAAGACATAGGATAGGTTTTATCCCGGAAATCCCACGGGAACGGGAACTATGCGGGTTTTTCTTTGACTGCGCGGGCGATGCCGGGTGGAAAGCTAGTATGTTTATATGTTACCATCTCATTTAGACCCACTTTAATTTAAGATAAATTTAATTGTGTTTTTACCTTATTTACACTACGTTTAATTTTATTTTATTATACACTAGTGGTCCGCCCCGGCTTCGCCCGTGGTACATATTTTGCAATAAAAGGTAGCCTATGTCCTTTCTCGGGTATCAAAATATCTCCATATCAAATTTCATGCAAATTGGTTCAGTAGTTTAGGCGTGATTGAGTAACAGACAGACAGACAGAGTTACTTTCGCATTTATAATTTTAGTAAGGATTAACTACAACGCAATGCCCTCTATTTTTCAATGCACTTAATATCTATAAAAGATTGAATTTAACAGACAGAATATTATATAACATTTATTCAGCAAAATCAACATTGCATGAAAGTCTTTATTTAATCAAACGCTTCGCATATTCAGGTTCATATTATGTTACCGAACTGTAAACTGTTCAAAAAGCTGAGTCTCATCCCCTGCGGTTTACGTGTGTGCTTCCCGGATCCTGGGGGAAATTTTAAGCCATGTACTACGAATATTCTAGCTTTCGTACCCGTATTTGATATTGCTGTTGATTCCGTTGGTTGCAGACTGTGCATTAATGATGTTGTGATTTTGAACTTTTTGAAAAGGAGATCAAATAGATATTTAATAATTGCGACGTCACAGATATCTATCTCATACGATACAATATTTTAGACAGACGACAAAACATATTTTCAAGAAAGGTCTTGTTTAAAGAATAAATATATAGATACATGATACGTATTGTATTTATGTGTTGTTTCTAAATAAACGGTTTTATTTTTTTGTATGATGTAGGTAATAAAATACTGTAATAAATACAGGAACGGATAATTCCGACGAGAAAAACATTTTTAATTAATCCCTCAACCTATAAACTGAAGTAGATTTTCACTCCAACCTTCCTATAGTAACAAACAACTAAATCCCACCGTTCGAGCCACTTAATTATATCTATGTTATAAAAAGCTTTCTTCCTTAAACCTCATCAAAACAGTGTTATAAAAATGTATTTATAGTTTATCCATTGTTTTATTACCTACATCAAAGAAAAATAGAAATTTTATTTCGTCAAACAACACGTAGAGTACTCTCCAAATTATTATCCTTACATCTGCATATTTTGTTTTGGTAGTTTCTGGATCATTTGTTTACCGTGACGACCGCTTAAAGTAAAACTAGCGATTGATAATAAAAAAAATATGTAATCATTTAATATTTATGATATAACTTCGCACGGCTGAAATTATGAATTAATTATTACTACGGCTGAAATTATGTCTTCCGTCGAGCCGCATAATGATAGGGCCGCGGGTATGGGTTGGAATTCTTCCGCGACCATGTTTCTGGCCCTAATAGTTTGGGATGTGCGTGGGCACATCAATGTATACTGACTGTTTAATTTAATATAACATGATTATTTCTCACTACACCATTTACTTCCACAGCAAGGTATCATCACGTCAGATGTTATTAAAGGTTCGAACCCCTGTCACTCCTTAAAAGTCGACGCTCATTAATTTCCACCCCAGTATAATTGTATTTGTCAAAACAGTCGATGTAAATGGAAGATAGCTTTTTGGATATTATGCATTATCTTGGTGTTAATATAAATGTTACTGAATACTCAGTGTAAAATTGGTGTGTGAAATAGCCTTTAGCTATATCTTTAAGATAAGGTGAAGTTGATATTGGTGGATTTTTAATATCAAGAGTTAGTAGGCTTATTTATCTTCAATACAAAAAAAATACAAAAATACAAAAATCTTTATTGTTACTTAAACATTTTGTAGATGAACTAATCTCCACACTAGGATTCCCTGTGTTGTGGAGAATAAATAGTCAAAGTGGCAAGGAACAACAAATTTACGCAGACATTTTTAAACAAAACTTATTTTCAAGACCAATTAGTTAAAAAATTTATTATCTTTTCTCTAGAATGAGTGGGAAATAGAGGGTTTCTAAAAAGTCTATTATCGAAAAATCTTTTAAAACAATCGAAGAATAGCCAAATCGCACATATGTCTATTTTTTAGTGAATTTTAAATTACGAGTACATTATAATTTTCATATATTTTTATTGTATAAAAACATATACAGGTACTCTAATTCGAGGTCGTTCCCGCAAAATTAGACCACTTCATGATTTTTTTACGACAAACGCAGTTTATAGCCGCCCTTATTATAACAAACGTGTCATATCATAATATTATGTACTGTTCCATCCAGTTTTATGGCAGAGCTTTTAGATAAGATGGCTTTTTGGCTGATATAAAAGCCGATTGTCTTTTCTTTAAATACTTATGCGTATTTTTATTATGCTATTAAGATACTAATTTCAGCCGTGGTTTACACTTTACATGTGGCACTTGCATATAATGCTATTCTATGCACTAAAAGTATCTAATATAATCTATCTCATTGCCATAGTTCATCAATTTCCGATTAATTAATTATTATCTGTCATTATGTGAGAGAGAGACACATAGTTTTAATCACGTTCACAAATCGAAGGTTTTAAATAAATAAAAAAAAAACAATTGCTGTTATTTTTCCGTAATTAATATTTCTCGAAATGCTATCAATGATTTTGATGGTAGGTTCCTTAACTACACTATCATTTATTCGGTACGGAAAAAGCTCTTGCCTGAAGCGTGCCTGAAAAACTCTACCTCCAAACTAACATGCACCAGGTAGTCAAAAACAGCATTATTTATATATAAAATGTTAATTAGAAGGCACGTTAATCAGCTGTAATGAAGCTAGTTAGCACAGAGCATGCTGGAACAACTGGTTTCGCTTGTTAAGCATCGCGTTACGCGTAAATTACGCTCAATTATAGCTTAATTGTCTGTTTGTGCATTACTCTGTACTAATTGACTGTTTAATCTAATCAACAATTTCACCGTTGAGTGCTGTAAATATTTTAGTGGATATACTGAATTCAGTAACTAACTACATACGAGACTGATTAAATGAACTGAAGATATGTTAAATAATTATTTTTCACACAAAACTACCTTCGACCTTCTTCAAATTGTCAGAAATAAACCATTTTTTTAAAGATCCTTTCATCCAGTCTAAAGTTCTGAACGTTTAAAATAAAACACAGTTGAAATCAGAACCTACACCTATTGTGAAATTACCTGTAAACAAAATGTGACACAATAAATAAACTTTCTTTCTTTCTTTATAGTGCAATTTAAATAAATTAAGTACTAGCCAGCCAATAATATATTATCTCATTTTAACTAGCCAATGTAGGTACGATATAACCCGGCAAAATAAAAAGGCTATGAACGTTTGAAAACGGAACAAAACACGTTAATATACGAAACCTGGCAGTGCCGCTGTCAAACAACACTTATCTCATAATCCTGTGAGCTATAGTGCAGTCTGGCGAACCAGCTAGTGCTAAAATATACTGAGGAAATAGTCGAAAAATAGTATTTAACTATAAAGTTAACACTCTACATAAGTAGAGTTTACAATATTTGGCATGAATACTGTTTTAAAAATCACTTACGCCATAAGGAAAGGTTTAAAATATTTAATGAATAGATAATATCAATACATATTTCTATGAGATAATTTTTTTATCATTGGTGATACAAAGAGCACGAAGCAAAATATATACAGCGACAAACATGAATCCTACATAAAGCATTGTTTCATGAAAATATAGACATTGATAGACAGATATCATGAATATTGAATTAAATTTAGGTATTCATATTTGCATTTACAAAATAAGAAGACATTTAAAATATTTTATTGAAGTAATGAGTATTTCAACAGACACTTACTATTATTATAATAATATGTTAAATGAACATAATTCTCATGTACATTCTTCAGGAGATTAAAAAAATACATGCGTAATAAGAAATGATAGAAATTGTTACTTGAAGAAATGTATTTACGACATTAACGCATATTTTTTAATAACTCAAACAAAATGCAAGATACATTTTATACAATATCGTGTCAGTGTACACCTGGCATTACCTTAGTGCACAGATAAATTATTTCGCTTTTGCTAAACCTAGCCTCGACGCGCACAATAGAGAAGAATTTTCCGCAATAAAACGTTCAGTCGTCTATTGTTCGCTTATTGCGCGGGCAGACATTCGAACGCGCGTTGTCGCAGATTCCTTTTTCAAAATGATTTATTTTTTTGCCGCCATGTTGACGGGATCATTTTTAATCTGTCGATGTCAGTGTCGTGTTCCTTTTTTATCTATGGTAGAATTCTCACTTCAAATGTCATTTTTAATTGCGTTTTCTGTGCAATAAAATTGACGTGTATGATCATGTATTGAATAGGTTTTTTTTCAAGCGTAGAATATAAAATTATATGGGTCATCGATTTTATTTTCTATGTAAATGGAATGACTAACATTTTTTGAGTTCTACGAATCGAACTTTTACCTCTATTCTCAAATAAATTCGCAGATTCAATTTCCATGATCCATAAATAATTATATTCATATTCTGATCCTCATAACTCCAAGCTTTTAGATTTAGCAGAGCCGGAAAATATGTAAAAATATCAATTTGGCAAAAATTGTATGTGACTTTGTTACGAGGAGATTACATTTTGTACTGCGTGGGGTGTTTTGCATAAAGCTATCGACGAAGCGATTGACTTGTAGCGTCAGCAGTCGCTAATCCATTTATGATACATTCATATGCGCTTTTTGGTTTTTCTCTATAAAGCAAGTTTTGAATAGAATCCATTTGTGAACGAATTTCGGTGGATTTGATTATGTGAAAAAAATTTTTGTTTGTTTCCGAACAATGGGAACATTGCAATACAGTTATAGCTATTAGAGTTAGAGATGGATGCACTTTTATAATTTTCATACACTAATATACAGGGCTTATAAAAATTTGCGCATTATCTTTTACAGGCAGCTTCACTTTATCAAATCCAAAAGGGGAATTGTAAAAACTGAATATAACAAATTATAAGCAATCTCATAAATTTCATCAAACTGAAACTTCATATACGAGTTCATATTTCATGTTTTACGTTTATATAATGCTAGCTTTCCGCCCGCGGCTTCGCCCGCGTTTTCAAAGAAAAACCCGTTCCCGTCGGATTTCCGGGATAAAACCTATCCTATGTCCTTTCTCGGGTATCAAAATATCTCTATACCAAATTTCATGCAAATCTTCCAGAGCACCTCTTCCTTTCTCTGAAGTTGGGTGAACACATACTTATTTCTTAAATAATCTACAAACATTAACTTTACAGCCGAAGGGGAAACAACTTGTTTCTTTCAAGTAAAAGGTTAAAAGTTTCACATCGGATGGGGAAAATTAATAAGATACGTCCCAAAACAAAAATAATTTCATGCTCTTTTAAGAATCATGTTTACAAGTCTTTATATTTAACTGTTTATACTTAGACTTAGACTAGACTTTATAAGATTGAATACAAGGCAGATAAAAGAAACTATTTTAAGGACCGATTTTTCAATGCTTGGATAAAACTTATTCGTCGTATAATGTATAAAACTACCATTTTAAAAACGTATTCTAAGTGCCCGTATTTGACAGTTTACGTGACATTTTAATATTATCGTGTAATATTTTATTGGACAGATAAATTTTATCTAAGCATTGAAAAATCGGCCCTTTAATAGAAAACATCAATATCTTAACAAGGTGTTTTTGTATACTGATTCTGCAGTATCAATAGAAGTTGAACTTAGATATTATTATTAATTTTAATAATTTATGAAAATTAAGTACATAGCCTTAAATAAACAAGACCTTCTTAGTAACATATGAAAACGAATATAAAAATAATAAACAGTAATAGGAAAGCCAAAAAGGCACGTTAACTCCAAAACATATGTAATTCATATTAAAAATGATACATTTAATAAATTATATTAATATTTCGCGCTTTCACAGGAAAAATCTTTATAAAAATGCCGAGACCTCAGAAATTTCATACACACATTCTACATTCACACTTTTCGAACACCAGTAATGTATTAAATTGGAATATTTTTTACGCAAACCATTTTATTGGATTAAGCTAATTTCGACTTAAATGTAGGCATATAAAGTCCTTTTTGCAAAAAATGCGAAGTCATTTCCACAACTTTAATATTTTTACGTATACCCAGTGGATTTACTTATACAATTAGGACTCACGTGGTGGTAGAGTCATTTGTGAAATGCATGGCGGTATTTTTAATAGGTTAAATTACCTATTAAAATCAATAAATATAGAATATTCCTTTTGTAAAATGTCAGAAAATAATGTTTTGTTAGATTTAAGAGTTAGTATAATAATTTACATATTTTTAGATTTAATACAATTACAAATATACAAATAATAACATTACACATAAGTGTACACATAACACATAAAGTCGACATTCCAAAGTTTGTTGTGAACGCAATCGCGTGCAGATTGTGCCAAACATAATAATTAATCAATCAATTTATTAATCAGTTAACAATCAGAAACTAATTACCATACATCCGGAAGTATAAATAACCTTATTAAAGCATTTAGGAACCATTTTCTTACCTATAGAGGATTATATTCATATTTAAATACATTTACATATATTAAGCTGTTTTTTATGCTATTTGTCTTATAATTATTTGTGTGTACCATATAAAATTAATATAGAGCTGATAGAATTAAAATAAACTTTTCGTTTAAAAACTTAAAAAATATATGGAAATACATACATATAAAATGCAATACGATATTAAATTTCCGAAAAATACTGGTCGTGCGTTTAAAATTCAAATAATCCAGTGTATTGGATTGCATAGATCACAGCGAGGAAATTTAGCGTTCCTGCGAAAGCACAGGTGAATTCACACTGTGATTTATAAAGTAATATCAGAAATAAAATACCTAGTTATCTAGTACTAATTCTATGATTTTAATAATTTAAACGTGCAGTAGAAGGGCGGGTTTAAAAGTAATTAGGTGTGATGATATAAAGCAGTCTAAGATCCGAATATAGGTCGACCTTCACCGGCGTGATAATAGAATGAGACCAATTTTATAATAAACTAGCGGTCCGCCCCGGCTTCGCCCGTGGTACATGTTTACGTTTTCTCTACATAAGAACCATCCTCGTACTTCAAGGAATATAATAAAAAAAGAATTATCGAAATTGGTTCAGCCGTTCTTGAGTTATGCGCTTACCAACACATTTTGCGATTCATTTTTATATATAAGAAGATGTAGTCTATTAAAAAATCTATTAAAGATGGGTTGACTGAAAAATTTTGTTGTTGAATAAAAACAAATAACTATTAATGACATAAAGACAAACATGAATAATTAAATTGTGAATCCGATAAAGTCAGACAAAACCAATATTTTAATGAGATCCATTTAATTGCTTTTAAAGTTAATCACGTGATGTTGGACATAAATTTTAACGTAACGTGAAAGGTTATTTGAGTCCGTAATGTTTATTTTTTGTTTCAAATATATTTTGTTAATAAAATTGGTTTGCGGAATAACATTCCTCATTTGGGGAATAAATATCACAATTATAATAATCTATTATGCTTTATTATCATTATAATGATTATAAAAATATACTAGCTTTTCATCCATGGTTTTGTCTGTGTTGTCTTAAACTCAACAAATTACTTACTAATCGGTGCAGTCGTTTTCTAGTTTATCGTAAACAGACAGACATACAGATACAGTGAAGGACTTTGTTTTATAATATGAATTGATAGATGGAAATCTATTTTTTATTCTGCTTTGTTGTGTTGAATTTATTTCAAGATTATTGAGTAAAAATTAAAAATTTGGTAATAAATTATGTGGAGGAAGAAGAAGAAGAAGAAGACTTTATTGACATAATGTAGGTACTTACTGAATTTAATAATAAAATCAAATATTCAAATATATATTTTAACGTTACTTACCTTTTTCAGACTAGAGTTTGATAAAAATAAATACATTTTCTAGTGTCAAAAAGTGCTTTTAACTTGAAAGCTCTTTGACTATTATGAAAGCCAGTAAGTGGCCTATCCCTAGGTCATCTCATTTACTTTGTATCCACTTAAGTTTTCCTTTTGATTGCGATATTTAATTTATTACGAAGATAAGATACATTTATTTTTGCTTAAAACTAAATCTAAATGCTTAAACGTTCATATCTATAATATCTAGATATTATATAGTTAAAAATTGGTCGGTACTTTATTAATGACCACATTCAATACCACATTATCATTAAATATTGTACTTTTATTTACACCACCAACAAAAGAAATAAGAATTTTTTTTTAAGAAAACAAACAAATACAATTAGTATTTAGAGTCAGTCTTATCACTAACAAGCGATCTCCCAAACTTGAAAACCTACGCAAACATTTTTCACATATTTATTCGTTTTAGCACGATGGGTCAAATCACAAAACATTACTTCTCCAAACACTTTAACCTAAAAGCACCCCACATTGACATAGGTAAAAATAATTTGAATACCATACTGTGTTTAATGAAATCAACCCAATTCACTTACAAATACATAAATCAATCCCTAGATAGAAATGGACAGTCCGCAAAAGCTCCTTTCACAAAACATTTACATCAAGTAGCACGTGGTTACTCGAATATATCGTAACTTGATCGTAACCATTGCTACGTCGCGTATCACACCGTTATTTAACCCTACGAATGAGTATCCTGTTATATATACAGTATGTCCCAAGAAGTATGGATATTGGATATACTGAAGCCAGTGACTCTAGGTAGAGGACCTAGAGTCACGATCACTCTCAATCATTCATCAATCATCCGACCCGACAATCATCCTGGCTTCAGTATATCCATACTTCTTGGGACACCCTGTATATATTTTTTAAATTTTTATTTTTTTGTGACTACAAAGCTCATCGTATTCAAGGGCGATTAATAGCTAAATAATGTAATTTTTAAGCTAAATAAAATTAAGTAAGTAGTTAAGTTCCTTTATTTTTAGGCTACGGTGTCACATAAGGACGAGATCGCACATTACTTATTCCACATATATTAGTACGGCTTAAAGTCAACCACAGAATATTTAGACATGACTTTAAGCATGGGACAAGTTTGCTACATTTCTTGTTTTACATATGCCAAATTTTTCCATAAATATTATACTCAATATGTCAAGATTAATTTTTACGACTTAAAATATTAATAATCATGAGTCAACCAAACATAAATCTATCTAGTTATATGAAAATTTACTTGAACAAAGCCATGGTAAAATATATTTATAGGATATTTTAGCCATTCTGAATAAGTCATTATGTCTACGTAATAATAGTAATAAATACTAGCTAGCACCTGTGGCTTCGCTTAAGTGCACTAAACGTTAATGACACCTTTTTACAAATCTCTTACCCCTTTTACCCCTTCAAGGTTTGTCACGACGAAAATACTTAAGACCCTCTCTTTTTCCCATAGATACGTATACATACCTATATCAAATATTTTAAAGCACAATCTTTAGAGCTAAGCAGTACATCTATTAAAAGCTCTAGTTTGTTTGTTTAATTAAAAGCTCTAGTTTATTTGTTTTAACAATAATATAATGTTGGGAATTACTGGTTTAAGATAGTTTTGTGTTCGATACTCCTAAAGGAAAAGTGGTAAAACAGGTTTATTAGGTATATTTTTTAATTTAAGTATTACTATAATTTTAACTAACTAACTACCTACCTAACTACCTAACTAACTACCTAGGTGTGAAAGGGATAAAAAAACATACAGGCGTCATTCAAGGTCATTTTTTCTTGTTACAAGTTAATGTTCATACTGAAATCTCCAATGTATTAGATATAAGCTTCTTGACCTCTACTCAATTTTCGACAGAAACATCTTTATTACCGTAACTTTCTGTGCCGTAACTAGGGCATGCAGAACCGAGTCCGGTTCCAAGTTTCTGAAACCCGGTTCCAAATCGAGCTCAGAACCGGGTAGAACCGGGTTACCCGGTTCTTTTATAATACTTCGGAAAAAATACGAAATTAAACAAAAGTAACTGTAAAAGTACCTTATGGGCCTTTTATTTTACGCAGCTTGTGTCTTATTTTATTAAATTAATAAAGAAACAAAATTTCAATACTTTTCTTTATTTATCAGTCTTATAAAAGTA
>CAJQZN010015417.1:0-19351 GCA_907164685.1 Colias eurytheme | reverse complement strand
ACAGTTCAAACCTAACCTAACCTACTGAGTCGAATTTGACACTTAAACCTTTCTATAATGGGCAAGTAAAACAATTTACTTACTGGTAATGTTTATTTTCAGGCAATAGTAAAAGGTATAATCACGATTGTATGGGAACCAAATAAAGAGATTATGAAAATCTGGCAATAGTTTATCTGATATACGATTATATGGGAACCAAATAAAAAGATTATGAAAAGTTGGTAATAGTTTATTTGGAAAATGGTACTATGGGAAACAAAAAAAAGTATTCTGAGAATCTGGTATAACTATATCTGGATTATGAGAATATGGGAAACGAAAAAATACTTTTTAAAAATCTGGTTTTGGTGTATCTGGAAATTGATTCATCTGGGAAATTAAAAAAGGAATTTTAAAAAGTTGTCATTCATAACATCTGTCTTTTAAAAGTTCTAACAACCGTTTTCGGGATTTTAAGATTCGGGTAATAGAAATTCGAGTTTTTAATAGGTTACCATAAATAAAATATTTAGGGTTTCGCCCTCTTTAGGGCGAAACCAAGAGCGGAAAACTAGTCCTGCTAATATTATAAATGCGAATGTTGTGGAGATGGATGTTTGTTACTTTCACGCAAATACTACTGAACCGATTACAATGAAATTTTGTATGTAGGTAGCTGACGACCCAGAGTAAGACATAGGCTAGTTTTTATTCCAGAAATCTCACAGAAATGGGCACTATGCGGGATTTTCTTTGAAAACGCGGACAGAAACCAAGTATATTATGATAAAACATAATAATTTCTCACGTAAATATTCACCAGACAATACACATGTAATTAAGTGTCGGACATGAAGAGAGTCCAATGCAGGAATTTGTATTGAGAGTAAGTGCCATATCACACTAGCGGATTGCGAGCGGTTTCAAAGCGGAGCGGGTGCGCAACGAATACGTTGCGGGCGCGCAACGAACACGCCGCGGTTGCGCAGCGAATTCGTTGCGGACGCGTCATTTTGTATACTCTCGCACAAAAGCCAGCCCTTCCGCCTTGCCTAACTTCCATTCAATATTTCCATCGTTTCTGTAGCACTCAATTTTTTAACCGTACTGTGGAAATGCACTTACTTAACAGTTAACTAAAGATGTAATAACAACTGGAGTTGTTAAAAAAAGGTGCTATAAAATTGAATTACTAGGACTTTTAGAATGTACCATACATTCCAAAAGTATGTAACGACTGACCAGTATAATCTCTCCCATAGCAACGTATGTTATAAAGAGATTTTGTGAACCTAATTATGAGCAAAGTGATAGTGAGTTGCTGGTTGCTTGATAAAATTTTCTATTCACTGCTATTTATCTAATAATAAGATAGCCCTGTTTTAGTTAAGGAGCTTTAACATTTATTTCACTAATGAACTTTCTTAATGAGCAATTAAGTTATCTGATTGCATTTCGACCAAGATTTAATAGATAAAACAATACCCTAAACATTAACATGTTATGAAACTCGTAAAAAATAATGATCTCATAATTATTATACTATCACAAGTTATAAGTAACAACCAGCACGGATTCCATTTTGTTAATGAGTGTACATGACTGCGACGTAAACGTTGCGCATCTGCCACGCGTCCGCAACGAATTCGCTGCGCAACCGCAACGTATTCGTTGCGCACCCGCTCCGCTTTGAAACCGCTCGCAATCCGCTAGTGTGATATGTCACTAAGAGCTTTGTCTCTTGACAATGGTGGGTTAATAACAATTGTTCCCGTGTACAACATGAGTTAATCTATGTGCTGTTTTAACTATAATTTACCTTAATTTGTAAGTTTATTTGCAAATGTAAGGATTGTAGTTGAATTGTAATTTTAGCATTGTTATAATGTAAGTATTGTATGTAAAAATCGTTTTTTTTTTAAGTGTAAGCTACTTTTTGTACAAATTGAATTGAGCAGCACTTATTTGATAGTATTATTCTTATGACAAAGATTTTTATATATACTATGCTACATGTAAACTTGTAAATTACTATGATTCTAGTAAAATATGTATCTACGCGTACTTTGACATCAAGTACTAATAAATGGACAATAGAGCGGTCTCTATGCATTCCGTACACTGTGTCCAGCACTGCATATTCGGTAACTACTGAATAACGCAGTCACTAAATTATAAACTGTACACATAGATAAACTGGATGTAGAGGCATTCATATTGGAACAATATTGCGAACAATACAGCGTTAGTAAGATGAACTATTTGGAATGAAGTGTCAACAATTTCATTAACTTGCGGGTGTATATGCAGCCATCTTGGTTATAGAGCACGCATAGTTTGTCGTATGAAGATAAAGATGATCTGCGTGATGTTGATGAAGATAATTTGTTTTTAACCTATCACGCGTCTGGCGCACAGCCGGCACCGATCCCGATAGTGTCAAGGGAGTTCACGAAATCTAGCTTTTTTATGACTACCGAGTTTGAAAATTTTATTTACCCTATTGTTCTATAATTATATGCCATGTATTATATATTTTTGGAAAGAGGAAGAAACTAGTTATAGCATAAAAATGTAATCATGACGATATATTTTTTCTATAAAATTATAAAAAAATGATTTTCTTTTGTTTTAATTTTAATTGCTTACATACTAACACTTACATGATAATGCTGAGTCATCAAATGATCATATTCACGTTTTCATATCACTACACGATTGCCAAATACATTCACTTATATTTTCACACATTTAACACAACGTATTTCACTATGAATAATAACAAATCTCCATTATTCACAAACAAGAAAAAAAGCGCCATTTTGCGTCTTCCGCACTGAAAAGTTGAGACACTTTTTCACTGAGTATTCTTCAAATATCCCTAAAACCAATATCATAAACGTATTCTACGTAAAATTTCCAGTAATATACGTCTCAATTATCACTCATCTAATTATTCCTCTCGGCATAATTCACAATCCAAATATTCGTTGAACAAGACAAATGTCACAAACTATGGCCGATGACGCAACTCAATCAATGATTCACTTTTTTTTTTTATTTTGTGGTTTTGGTCTCTATTGCCTGTCTCGGAGTCGTGTCGATTCGAATTATAAATGTTTAAGGCATAGAGAAATATTTTTTATACTGGAAACATTCACTTGTAATTCACTACAGATGGCCTTCAATGTCACGGGCCGCGTTAGGCACAGAGTTTGTGCGCAGTACACTACAGTACAATTTGCGTTACGACACAAATATTGTGCGTAGAACGTGTCACGGGTTAAGTAAATATTTAACAGAAATTATAAATAGTATGTCATGTACATTATTATCAGAATTACATATTTTATAGTGTGGATGACTAAAATTAGATGTTTTAAAATTTTTACGATGTCATTCAGTTTAATCGGGTTTGGATGGAAAAAACAGCTATTATTAAGTTCAAAATCAAATATTGGATACATTGTGCTTTTTATTAATAAGCTGTGAGGCGTCAAGAAACCAATTTCGTAAAATTTCGTTCAATAATAATTTACACCTATTACATTTTGAAACAATGGCAACAGCTTAAATCAGCCTACACCGATCCGACACGCTCTTACATGAAACAAAATTATCCGTCCACGTTTACCCGGATGAATTGTCCGTAGATCGTGTAGTACAAGGATGCGAGCTCTCGCCTTGTAGGGCCCTTGATGAGGTCACTCTCGACTAGAGCTTCCGGAAGGGCTTTCGAGCAAAATGACGATATCTTTTGATTTCCTTCTTGTGACCGAATTAACAGCGCTCGCTCTGTTCGATCATTACACTGTGATGTTTTATGTGTGTTGCGGTATTGTGTCGTGGTTATTCTTACGTAGAAAGTTATATTTAGTAGTTTAATATAGTAGTATTTAACATTATCTCTAAAAAGCTTATGTTTTTATAGAAATATGCAAAATTTTATACGAAATATAAATAATTTCCTACTATTAAATTATTTTACATTGTTTATAACTTTTATAATGTGATTTTTTGGAAGTCTAGGCGTAAGCCTCATAAATATAAATATCGGAGTATAATGTACAGCTATTAAGCAGATACTAACGTAGCTCAAAATTGTAAAATATAGAACTTTTTCAATTAATTAAAAATTTGTTTTGTGAAACACAAACCAAGTGGAAGTAGAATCCTATAAAAGTTTTGTCGTTTTCTTTTAACATTTTCTCCTTTTCAGATAACACTTTCGCTTTTTGAATCTAAACGTCCAATTAGGTTAGTTTGAAAAAGTATCTCAACTGATTAAAAAAAAATATTTTAACATAAAAAGGCTTTATTCAGTGAAGTGGGCTATTTTTACTTTAATTTACTAGGTTAGCTAGGCAAAGCCGAGTCAAGCGGCTCATCTAAGCATATTTCAATTAAAATACTTTTATAATTATGAAAGAGTATTCTGAAAGTGTAAACATATTGACGAACACTCATATCAGTTATTTAATTGAGCAGTAATCTTATATATAAAAATGAATCGCAAAATGTGTTGGTAAGCGCATAACTCGAGAACGGCTGAACCGATTTCGATAATTCTTTTTTTATTATATTCCTTGAAGTACGAGGATGGTTCTTATGTAGAGAAAACGTAAACAAGTACCACGGGCGAAGCCGGGGCGGACCGCTAGTGAGTAATAAATTAGAAATTAACACATAATTTACCGTCGACACCGCACGTACAGCAGGCCGAATTGTCGTAATGCAATTATCACAGCTTAATTTTATGAACCGGGTATAAGCGCGTATCCGGGTATAATTCTCACCGGATAATATTGGGTTAGTCGCTTTTTAATAGGTTTTAACTCGCATGCGTATAGCCTTTGGGTTGATATGTTTAACTTTTTAGGGAATATTACATCGAAATTTATTGTGCCTTTTTTTTGTAGGGATAATTTTCTATAAGTAGGTGTATAATAATAGTGAAAAGAAATAAAGACAGTTTGAAGTGGGTGGTATTATTAATTTTATTAGTATTTTGAAATGTAAAATCGTATTAAATATTACCTAATACCCATTTCATCACCATCACATCATCATCATCATCACATCAGCCTATTCCCGTGCACTGCTGAACGTAGGCCTCTCCCAGATCTCATATCATCACCATAGACATACTTATTAACGCATTTAAATTTATCTACCAAACACATTATCGATTTAGACACGTAAAGTCAAAAAAATACACTAAGAATTCTCTTGCAATCAATCGATACATTTCAAACTACGTAGAGTAGCTATACTAAAAATTTCAACGCAGTGCGAGGGATAAAATGTCCAAAAGAAAACGCTCAACAAATCATTCGGGTTCCGTAGGTATCCAAAGTTTTCAGCATAGGAAATGAGTTGTTGAAAGTCCCGGTCTTGTAATAAATGAAGCCTTAAATTAGATACACGTGGTGAAATTTTAATACTTTTTATACAACGGGTGGTGTGTGTGGATTTTTAAATAAATAAATAAATAAATCTCTTTATTTGCATAATGTGTGTACAAAGATAACAAATTACATTATAAGTCGAATCAACACATTAGCCATGAATGGCGTGCAAATTATATTATCAGCTCCGCAACATTAATTTATATAAAAAGTACATTATTTCATTGTCTTACTTAAAAGGTACATATTATATATTATATTCATTAGTCAAGATAAAAAATTCAATGTCACAAATTTAAATAATCCGATACATTATAAAAATTGTTATTATTTAGACATTCGTGAATGTTTTTGAATGGTGGAATGTTAAAGGTTTACGTGGTATAGGATCATTTATTGTACAATTAGCAATGTCCTGTGCAGACAGAACAGCTAACTGTATTGTTTCAAACCTGTATTGATTTTAAAATGCCAAACTTTCGTATTTATCATGTTAGGATAGATTTCACATATTATATTTGAAATTCGCTCCCGCTCTATCCGATAACATATCAATTTACACCATGTTGATTAACTACATCTCAATATCAAAGTTTGTAAGTCTTTACTAATTAATTATCATTGGAGAAACATACAACTATATTTGTAAAGTAACAAGTAACAACTTCCAATTTGGCCGGTCGAAAAAAGCTCAAGTTTTCATACGATTCGGTACGTTTTAAAAAGAGTTGATTAAACTACAAATGGAGTGAAGAAGGACAGAATAATGGCTCAATTGTTAAAAATTGGCAAATCACCAGCTGGTTTTTAATTAAAAAGTGAATTACCGAAACGCGGCGATTTTTAAGAAGTGGAGAGCAGACGTGATTGTTTTTCAACTAGATCGTGATATGTAGACATGGTTTTGAATTTATGGTAAGAAAATGGTAATAATTTTCGTGGCATAGTGTCTTGAGACAATTGGGTGATTAAAGAAGCAATGGAAAATAGTAGGTACCTTATACATATTTACAAAAATAAATTAGTAGTTAAATATAAGTGCATTATGATTATATCTATACTAATATTATAAAAAGGAAAGGTATTATAAAGACGAAATGTATGTATGTATGTATGGTTTTCACGCATAAACTACTGGACCGATTTTGATGAAATTTGGCACATACAATCTTTAGACCCTGAGAAAGAACATAGGCTACCTTTTATTGCCAAATATGTACCACGGGCGAAGCCGGGGCGGACCGCTAGTTATGGATAAAATTAAAGAATGACACGTGAGCTCTCAGTCAGCTGTAAGCATCATTATCAGCATCTAGAGGTATTATTATGTGAAAAAAGTAAAAGTTGAGATCTCAATAAAATTCACAAAAAAAAAGCACAAAAAGAAAGTTATAAATCTTCCTAATATAATAACGCTTTCCCAAACATTTTATTCTGAATGTCAACAGTCAATATCGCAAAAAATACTTGGAAAAACACAACAAAGTTACACGGTCAGCGTGACGTATTCAATCATTATTGTATGCCGAAGGTTTGACGTTAATTCTTGACAAATCCAATAATTTCTGACGACGCAGCGCGCCGGCTTATCGACGGGGCTTAACCGGCAAAATTGTTTCCTCCAGGGAATTATATGAAAAATATAATTATACCCGCCGACGTCCGCGGACCAAATGCGCCGTGATTATTTTGAAGTTTCGTAATCTGTGGATTAATTTGCGTGGAACGTGCTCTCGTTGAGAGGCAGCCTAATTGTTCTATTTTTGTGCACACTTGCGGTTTATTAAATTTGTGTTTATTTGTTACAGGTATGTCCCAGACTTTAATAATGCCGGTTTTGGAGTGGCTTCGAGTGAGTTAATATATGATGATGCTGGTGATATTAAAATTTGCTATTTAAATGATTTTTTTTATTAATAACCTGAAATTAATTTTTCGTTCAATTATCCATTTAATATACCTACTAAAAATATTTTGTTGCGTTGTTTGTGTGACGAAAAATTTTAATACAGTAAGTACATAGGTAAAATAAGGAATAAAAAAACTTTATTTGACCTTTTTGTTGTACAATTTTAGATATGAGGAATATCATAGGCTACATTATTTTGCTGACGGTACCGGGACACGTGTACGCAATCCACGTGCTCAGTTATTATCAAATAATTATATCTATGATCCACTTAATATTAAATTAGAGCAAGATAATTAATTAAGATATTAATTCTCGAACGATAAAATCACTTCAGTAATAATTTCATCTGAAAGTTTTCGAAAAGTTTTTGCGAATTTACGGCGATGGTAGTAAGCATTTTAAATTAAACACTAAAGTAGCTAAAGAAGCTAGTATGATAAAGAGCGAGATGAGTCTTATTAAGCAATGTTTGATAATTTTCACTTTACCTGACTCATTGAAATTCTCTAGATAATTAATGTGTAATTCGTCTTATATAGGAACCCAAATTTTATGTATGAAATAATTACTTTTTAATAATGTTGTATAGGGTGGGATCGTCTGTTTAGATTTAACACTATACATTAATAAAACATTGAAAAAAGACACGTGTCAGAAGTGAAACTTCTTTGACAAGATTCAAAATCGTCGCCTTACACCATGACGTGACGGCATTGCCATGACGTGACCATGAAATTTTTCTCCCAACGCGCCAAAGAAGTTTCACTAAAAAATTAAAATAACTATCAAAATATCATGTTATTTTGATTAATGTTACCAAAATACAAACAATTATTCTCACAATTCGATCTATAAACAATGAAACAGAGCCGACTTAAATAATTGAGACGGCGAGGAAAAATTTAGAAAAACATCGTAACAAAACAAAAACACGATGAATAAACATCTGACTTGATAGAGGTAGATAGATAAACAGGGCCCGGCCCGGGGCGGTGCCAATAAAGGGAACGAGCCAGTTGCTATGGTAGTGAAAATTGGGCTGAGGAAACTATGTTTAATGTATGAAAAATACGAGAGAAAACGCATGAAAAAGTGGTGCATTTTCTAGGATGGTTCGACAAAAAAGCCAATAGTAAAAACTCGTGGTTTCTAGATTTGTAGCACAAAAAGGGAAGTAAAACTGATACCTAATTAATTTCATTTATGTTGAGCATAAATTCATTATCTGATTATTTATATTAGGTATGAGTACATTATGTACATTGCTTATTATATATTTGTCTAGTATGTTGTGCTGTGATTTTTGGCTATTGCGTACAAAAACTTCTTTATAAGATGGTATTATTATTAATGATTATAGCTTACTTTCTGCCGGTTTTCTTGCGTGCAATTCATGTTATCAAGCAATAGCCAATCCCCATGGAAATTTCTATCCCCTTTTTGCAACATCAAGTAATATTTTTTCGATTATAACTAGTATACAATCCTTCTACAATGTTTGTTCTATTCATATCAATATCAATACTAAAGTTTTCGATCTCTATGAATAACTACTAAAGTTCATTCGAATATATTAAATGCTTCTGAAGAAATCTATAGTTGGACAAAATTTCTTTCGAGTGTATGTGATTTACAGCATACATTCTTGAAAGGAATTGTCACACGAACATCTAAATAAACGCTTCTTGAAATAGTCGAAAAACTCGCAAGTCATACCTAAACGTCTGCAGGGTTGATTGCAATACATTTGACGTAAATCCCTCCATGTATCGGTACGTTTCTATTTCCCGGAGGGGGTCCGGGGAACGGGAGGGGAGGTAACAAATCGTCCTCTGACGGAAGCCCCGCACGATTGGTGGGAGTTCACCAATAAAGTTTGGAATCAATCGACGGGGCTTAGTGACCAGAAGGAACTGTTTCAAGATGATCCTTTGTTTTTGTTTCAATGATGTTTGAATTTTGGGTTCATTGATTGATAATAATGCTAGCTTTCAAACAAACATTATTATATTCCAATATTATATTTGTTAGCGAAAATGTCGATTAAATATTATATCAACCGTATACATCTTGGCATACACATGGCTGAAATAGTGTTTGCCTAATTTCTTAATTGCAGTTAAGTGTAAGCATATTATAATAACACGATAGTTTAGCTATTTGCTATAATACATATTGTCCTATAGGTATGTAGAGATCTCCTTATTATCTTAATATGTATATATAAATCTCGTGTCACAATGTTTGTCCTCAATGGACTCCTAAACCACTTAACCGATTATAATAAAATTCGCACACCATGTGCAGTTCGATCCAACTTGAGAGATAGGATAGTTTTTATGAAAAAAAAAACGTAAACATATAGGTACCACGGGCGAAGCCGGGGCGAACCACTAGTTGAATTATATAAGTATCGTTAAGTATCGTAATCTAAACTGTGAATTCACGAAACACCATTATAAACAGCTGGTTTACATCTGTATTATTATGTATAAAATATCCTACTGTCATTATAGAAACACACGTGTCTTTCATGGCGCATTCTCAAATAGCAAACGGCTTCTACGACGCTACAAGTATAAAATTGTTCCAGTAACATCGATAGCAATAGCATAAAGTGTTCCTCAACAACGTCTAAAATAAAGGTGGATTTTTCTAGAAAAAAACTCTATCAAGGCAACCATTTGAGTTCGAAACAAAACTGGCCAAAGAATGTTTGTTCAATTTTTTCACTCATTTCCCGTGTGTCCGGTCACTAACGTTGAATTCAATTAAAAAATATAACACATTTTGCACCGGCACAGTTCTGCTTTAGAATAAAAATCTACGTGATAGAATTAACGTTTGAAAAAGTTTCACAATTGAAAATTGGAATACATGTATTTTTATTACGGCTAATCCGTTTGAACATAGTATGGATTCGTAGTATTTTGGGATTGGCACTTGTACGATTGATCGTTTGTTTTAACTACATATAATTGCGGCTCTATAGTTGCGGGTGAAATGTTGCTGTATCAATAAGCAATAATAAAGTCACCCAACGGCATCAAAACAATATAAATATTGATACAGTCTCTATGGTTATTTGTCTGTGACAAAGAATCAGCTCGTAATGTGCAGGATATTGTACAGTATAAAAAAGAAGAGCGCCATATAAAACATTTTAATATAATTTAAAAGCATGGCAAAACATTTTCCCTAGTCCATTCCTGTCGTATTTCCGTGAATCCGAATCCGAATAACGCGATTACTAAAGCGGCGGATAACACTTATAAATCAATGCGTATCCAACTTCAATCAATTAAAACCACATCCCCGAGATATCGGGGGTCCATTAAATAAAAAATGTTTTCTCTCCTTAATGCGGACGATCAATCACGGCACCTTAAACATTGGCCAATGTTGGAGATGTTTTGTTTTTATTATGGGCCTTCTTCACAATGGGCAGCGTTGGGCGAGTAGAGGCAATCACGATAGTATTGAGGGCCTGAATGTCTATGATCGGCTGCAATTGTAGATCATCATCATCATCATCAGCCCATATAAATTCTGCTGGGACACTCCTATGAGGGTACAGACCATTATCCATGTCGTTGTAGATGTTTATTCATGATAGCCTTAATGGCGGCAAACATTTATTGGGCCAACGATGCCCATTGTAAAGAGGGCCCGTTAAAAATTGGCCAATGTTTAAGATGATCTGTTCCTGCTATTATGTCGACGCCGTGCCGTGAATTTGATTTTGGCAAATATTGTAACAAGGAGCGGCATAAAAGCGTTCCGATTGGTTTTGTAAAGGTTATGTGTGAGGTTTTGAAACGATCGTCGTAAGAAAGAGTGTGTACTGTGTATGGATTATATATTTTGAATGTATTTTTCACCTATTTGTGAGAGACAAAATATACAAACATCTATTTAATACTGCTTTAGGGCGATGTGTTTTTAAAATGTGTCTTATTTTAATTTAAGATGGATCCTTATCGTATAATCTGTTTATCTAATAGAAACAATGAATGGAGTAAAAAATTTTAACGATTAAATTATTCATCGGATAAAGTGAGTTTTACAGAGTTAATAATTACACAGCTAGTTAATAATTACACATTTTATAACATTCGATGCCGAGGTCAATTCATTAGCGGTCCGTTCCTGTGACGTGTGTGAGTGCTGAGCCGTGTTCCGTCGACATGACGATCACCAGACCCTTGGCATATTGGATATGGCTTCGTTATTGAATGTTTATTATTATTGAGTATTTATGTTGTATGTTATTGTTGTAATGGTATATTGTTGGGGTAAGGAATGAACAAGGGTGTAAGAGCATTTAACACGTCATCTACCGGTTGTAAGAGATATTAAGGGCCGATTTTTCAATCCCTGGTTAAAACTTATCCGTCCAATAAATATTATACGATGATATTAAAATGTCACCTGTAAACCGTCAAATGCGGGCAATAAGAATACATTTTTTAAATGGTAATTTAATTCGTTATTCGACGAATAAGTTTTAACTGACGATTGAAAAATCAGCCCTAAATAATATATTATATACTTGGTTGGTCGCCTGGCAGAGATCACTGCTTAGTGATAAGGCCGCCGATTGTACTACATCTTTCTTGTACCATATTTTCTTCTTATTGTTTCCTATTATTAAGTGTTTGTATTACAATAAAGTATAATAAATAAATAAATAAATATTATCATCTACTTTTACCTATTTGTTATCTGTACAAAAGTGGTATGTGCGTCATCTAATTAAACAGCAGTAAAACATTACGTGTATTATATTGCCTATAAACTTATTAAAATAAATATTTTGACTTGACAAAATTTATAAAGATACAATTTTCAGAGATGAATTCATAATTTCCTGTGTACAAGTTACATTTCATCAAAATTATTAATCTCAGGCCATATTTTTTGTATGGAGATTGAGCAATATTTTTAGATAACATTAGCGCTACTTATTTAGAATCCCATATAGGAATATACAAAGTAAAAACATTTTAAAATCAGATTCAATTAAAAAATTATGAACATACTCATTTGTAACAGTCACACAATTACAATTGTCTGTTTAAACTGTGTTCTGGCTTCCATACTTTGATTAAAATACGTAAAATCAAATACGGGAACACGGATGGGATACATTATAAGGGTAAATAAGAGCACACATAGAATCCATTAGATCATTATATGCCTTGAAATATAGCTTTAGTTTTACATTTTCAGAACACGGAAGTCGCATTATTTATAGGAACAAAAGTGATATGCATGGTATTATTCGAATTGCCTACATTTGTTGAATTGATGTTCAGATTGACTTGTAGAAGGATGGTTGTGGTGTTTGGTTACTAATTGTTTTTTTTTTATTTCACTCGCTTTAATTTTGCTGAGGCTTGATGAATTTTTGCTTGGAACGTGTCATTAGACTTGTCTTAGTTCTGTAAGTGAGATTGATGTATTTCTAGAATGGGAAAAAAATCCAAGAAATCTAACAAATCTAAGGTAATAAGGCATAGTACAGACGGCTCATATTTGATTCTATTTATATTTTATTTTTCTCATTTTTTTCTCATATTTTATTCTACAGAAGTTGAATATAAGCAATACAAAATAACGTGTTGTGAAGGTATAATAAAAGACAATAAAATATTCCTTACCTCTTGTTTGCAAAGGTTTCCAGGACTTTGCATTTAAAACTGTTGATTGCTAAATCAATATTGTAACATTTCCTACTGAAACAATATAAATTTTAACAAGAATTCGAACGTAAAAACAACAGCTCGCCACTCTGCCATGGCTGGCTCTTAAATGGTAAGTGCCTCACAATTCTACATCATTAAATGCAAAATTACTAAAGCGAAAATTGCCACTCGTCGAGTTTCGACCTTTCTGGGGTGATTTTTTTCTAAATCATTAGCAAATGGCAACTTTTAGGGAGACTTTTGATTGACAGATGCGATGGCTGTTCTTATTTTATGGTTAATCGACTATGACCAGATTTTGTGGGGTATATAGGCACTTTAAAGACTGGTGAGGCTGTTGAAATTTTGTTGGATTGTTATGATAGGTTAACCAAAGATTTTGACGTGTAGAACCAGATATGAAAACTCTACATAGTGATTATTACAATTAATTTCCCACTTTAAAATTGTCGTTAATATCGTACAGTACTACGGTATTAAAGGTTTTAATGAATACTATAATTTATTTAAGTCAAACTTCTTTATCGGGGTTGGAAAAAAATTTAGTGTAACATTTTTGAAGTGAAACTTCTTTATCGGGGTAGGAAAAAAATTTAGTGAAACATTTTTTCGTTACGCGACATCTTTTTCTTATCCCTACCACGCGTGATTCGACGTATTTCTATAAAGTTGCATAATATAGTAAATTATTTTTTGAAAAATAAGGTCATAAAGAAGTCTCACTTCTTACGTGTGTACACTTAGTTTTAGTATAATTTTATCGCTCGTCTGTCGATTTTCTTACTAAAATGTCAATATTCATTATAAGTCCAAGAGTTTTTGCGACGCTAGTAAATTGAGACGACAATAATGCTATTTTCGTCTAGTCCATTCGAATATTTCCGATTAATAAAGTTACCGAAATAATCTTAATATTACTGCGTAGAACTAGATCGGTTACCATGGCAACGGCTATCAATTACTTATCGTACATAGTTTACCTTTTGAGGGGATAATATCGATAGGGCCATCGTTTTCGGGGGTATAGGTAAGCGGATTAAAAGATTACTGCCGGCCAAACCGGCTGTAATATTTATTATTTCAATGGCTTGATCATTTGTTTCCGAATTTTTATCCCACTGCGTAGGGGAGGGTTATGTTTTTCGAGAATATAAAATGAGCATGTATGGACGAATATGTAGTATGAACATGTATTAATATCAGGCGGTAACAAGACGATTTGAAAAGTAAGTAAAGAGAGAAAGTGAAACATACAGTTAGAAAATGATTCTTTTTTTCTTTTTCTTTTCTATTCTTACGTCGTTTCTAACATTGAAAAGAATCTTAGAAAAATACATATCTGTAGCAGGTTGTACATGTTTTTTGTTGTATTATTATTTTATGCCAACTAATAATTATTATAAAAAAATGAGGGCTTTTCATTGAGTTACTATATACTATGTACTAGGGCGGACATCGCTACTACACTCTTTGTAACACGAGTTAGAGGCAAATGTCACAAACTCATTTAGAGCTGAGCCCCCGCTTGCCGCGTCAGCACGTGCTATTGCACTGTTGTAAATGCTTTCAAGTGTGCTGAGATATTGCACTAATAATTCAAACAATACAGCAAAATGCAAAGGAATAATCTTTGTATATGATCCGCCCCACGCGCGTCCCGTACCGCCGCGCTTGTCGCACAGATTTCGTTCGTGGTGTCCTCTCTATACGTAGTAATAATACCTCAATGGGGCTTTTCTAATTCGTCCCGAGTTTACACGTTTTCCGTTAGCTTGTGAACTAAATAGGTAATATATTACGCGCAAGTGGCTAAGTCGGTCGAACACACCTATTATTTTATCATTATATATGCAACGTAGTTAGAAAATACAATAATACCAATATATGTACTATACTTAGTTTGTGTTGAAACCCCCGGGGCATAGTTTATGTTCAACACGAGTTTAACCGCAGCTTAACTATGACCGACCGATTAACGGCTGGTTAGAGAAGTTTGCAAGTTTTGGTCGGATAATTTTGGGGCATAGTTTTAAAATAAGAAATTTAATTAAATATATAAAATTGAAATGAATCGACACGGATATCCTTCCTTATTCAGATTCAGTTTCTCTGCTATTTTATTCTAAATTATACATTAATTTTGAACTTTCGCATACTTCGGAACTTCACCCAATGTGAATTATTGTGAAAGTATTTAAAAAAAAAAAAAACAAAAAAGAAAATAACTTGATTTAATACGGTTAAAACCGAAAATCGGTGGCATTATAAAAAATATATAGGTATTTTGTTAAATACCTTCTTAATTAAGGAATTAAATAGTTTTTAACTTGCAATACTGATAATAATAAATTTATAATGAATAGATTTTTTTAATTTAGTATTCGAATGCCATAAAACCAAAAATATCAAATTCATACTGATAATTACATTATTAACACAACGTTTCGAACACTTTAAAGCGAGTTTTACAGGTACACTGAATAAATTAATTGAAAATATCAATATTGTTCAATACTCACTACATTCATAAGTTTCTGAACGAAATGGAAGCGTAAACTGTATTGAACAGTTTTTAATCTCGGATTAAAATACATAATCCATAATATGCAAGCAGAAACAATTATAAAAACCTTTTGAAAGCAGTACGGTCATTAAACAGTCATCAATTTAATATTTAAATTCGCGGACGATTTTCAAAAATTGAAAGCGCTATAAAATATGGTTTTGCCTTTACTAGGTGCAGGTAACATTTTATGAAAATTTCTACGCGAGTGAATTTTTGATAAAATCGATCATTGATTATAGTGTTGGAAATTCAATTACTTTTCGAGTAATTTTGGAATAATTTCGTTATGGGAGCGTGGCAAAATTATGGTTCCAAATTGTATTATCAGGTGCGGACATGTCGGCGATTTAGGTCGAAATATTTCGCCTGTTTTGATTAAGTTATGGCTCTCAATCGGGATAATGGTATGGGAGAAACGGTCGGGCGGTAGCTGCAGATTTCATCATACAGGCTTTTCGCTTGATACGGAACTTAAATTATCATTTAGTCGACAGATGTGCTTATGTGTGACGTATACATGACTTGAGAAGTTTTAAAATGTTAACAATAAAAATAAGCAGGAAAAATTTTACTGTTATGTGATTAATAGATTTAATTCAAAAAGAACTCTACTGATTTTGAAAATTTGGTGAACTGTTATAAAACTACTAGCTGTCCCAGCAAACGTTGTTCTGCCTTACTTTTCATCATTTAGGGGTATGAAAAATAGATGTTAGCCGATTCTCAGACCTACCCGATATGCACACAAAATTTCATGAGAATCGGTCCAGCCGTTTTGGAGGAGTATGGTAACTAACATTGTGACAGGGGAATTTTATATATATAAGATGTAGGTACATTATTTCATATTATATAATAACAACAAGATATATTGCAGCCCGGATAAAGCGGGAGTGATAGCATTTTATTATAAAATGTTCCCTTCTTTTGAAAATGACATAGGCCGCACTTTTTAAATGGATATAAAGTTTGAAATAGGGTATGAAAATTTGTATGGGGGACGGTTGCCACACTACGTGATATGCATATGTGAGATACGGGGTAGATGCATTTTACGTTACATTAACTTTTTATGACGAAATGCGTGTTCAGCCTTGTAATTTAGTATAATGAGGATTATGTTGAAAGTCACGGAACTCGTGGTTGTATCGCCAAGGTATCGCCTATATAGGAGTGAATTGAAATCGGTGATAAAAGTGGAATCATAAAATGTATTATATCAAACACATACTATGCCAACAAACAGAGGAGAAAACAGTACCTATAATTCATATTATTTTAAATGGGCTGATGATGATTATCTTTATCACTATCTTGCGAAAACACTAGATCATTTACTTCCGAGTCATCATCATATATTATAATAATTATACCTATATTATAACCATACAAGTAACGACTATAAATTAATTAAATCGATTATCAGTGTCAAATAACGATAGATAATTTAGGGGGGTCGTAAATATGCCAACAATTACCTTCGTTCGCGAGAAGCGATCGCTATCAGATGTCCCGGGGAAATGGAATGTAACTCCCCCACGATCATGGCGCCCTGGTACTTTTTCGTCGCTAATACAAAAAAGTTTGGCAATGATTTTAATGAAACGCCCCAAACTTGGCAGAGTTTTATTTATAGAGCCATATTTAATAATAGGCAAGTACGTGTCGTTTCGAATTGTGAGTGAATTTGGGGTTTGGTATATTAAGCTAGCTTTCCGCCCGCGGCTGCGCCCGTAGTCAAGGAAAACCCGCATTTTTCGGCTGTGCATTGTCCATCGGTCAGTCATTCAGTAAAGGAAAAGTTTTATGTATTTTTTTTAATGAAACAAAAACATGTCGTCAATTTGTATCGGTTAAGTGTCATAACGTAGCTAGCTAAGTATGTAATTTTTATAATATACCAAGATACTAGGTATAGGAAAAAATAAAAGTTTTAGCTAGTGATGATAAGTAGCTTAAAAGCTTTAACTCTATATTCGAAGCTTTTTTCCTTGTCTGTAGTCTAAGTTGTTTTCCATAACACATTATACCGGTCCATCAAAATCACAATTAATTTTTATAAACTAAGAGAAAAAAGAAGGAGAATTTGACCATTTTTACGAGCGATCTATTCCTGGAAACTTCAATTTATATTTTTATTGGTTTAAAACTATCTTTCATGCTTGAACTTAAAACATTATCATCACATAAACAGGGGTAAATAAGCCATTATCTATACATTGTTCGTTCAACCGATATTTCTTTGTTATTGAGACATTAAGTGCTAAGAAGTTGTAATAATACCCTCATTGGTGATTAGTTTTCGACTCCAGTGCGTTTATTATGAGCTTAACTAATCGTACGAGCAAACATTATAATATCTGCATTTGTATGTTTTACATTAGCGTATATTGTATAAGAATCGTTTAACTATGTCCTTTTTTTCTAAAATAATACTCTTGTCCTTTCTTTTATAAGAGAGAAATTTAAATGTGTAAAACTTTTGATATTACAAAATATTGACGAATTTGTCCATTAAGCAGAAAATAAAGCATGATTGCATTTTTCCATATAATCTTGAAAATCCATTAGTTAAATGTCTTATGCATAGATAATTTTACAAGATTATTTCCTACGTATGCTTGGAACATGTCTCATTGAAGACATTTTAAAATTTATTCGAACGTTAGGAAATGGAATTTAAAGTACACGAAATACATTGATTTAAAGTGGAAGAAGACAAACTTAAAATACGTCAAATTACTAAAAGAGGGCATAGAATTTTCTAGAGCTAGACTATTTGGATCACTAATACATTCCTAGTAGAAAAGAGAATTTCAGTAAAGCGTTCGATCATGTACGCGACTCCAATGTTTCTGACAGGTTTTATAAAGATGCCGAAGATAAAATGTTTGTTTGTTAATCATTGTTTTCGACATATCTTTTATTGAATACATGTTGGGTTTATCGTGTGTTCATATTGCTTATCAATTTACGTTTTTAGGAATCGAATCCTTTATATCTTATGTTTTAGATAGCGCGGTATCAACAACATTAGCATTTTCTAATTTTCTATAGGTATATAGGCTCTTTTAGACGTGCATTCTATACCTATTATATTCTTATTTGTTAATTATACAGTTCTTTTTTTCGCCACTATAATTGTAATTTTCTCTGTGACTATTTAAGAGCATACAAACGAAACTTTTTGTAAGTACTAACAATGTTAATAACACTCTTCGTCCAGGAACAGGAACTATTTACAACGTCGCTATAATAAAATCTCCTTGACCACTCCGAACATCCTGTGACCTCCACCCCGAGTTTGTAGCTCAATTAAATAAACTTCACGACAAAGGGATTCTTTTCAACGTTAATTCACTCCTGAAAGGGTTCCCTGACGCCTTTGATTTTTGTCTCTTTACTTTATTACGTCTAGTTTAGCGGACTTCTTCGGGATTCTTTAAAATATTTGAACGATTTAATTAAACCTTTCTTAATTCATTGGTGAATTGCATTGATACCTTAAAACATGTAAAATTATTTAGAACTCTTTTTTTCATAGATGCAATTGTCTTGCTACTTAATCTGATTATTTCTCATCTTTAAGTTTCATTATACTAAATCTAAATATTTGTTTGTGAAAACTATAATTGGAAGCTAATTTAAAGAACTTAAACAGTGCACGACAAGCAATGAAAGTAATAGTATGGTAGCATATACTTTTTCTATAATGTTATAAATATGAAAAAAATAAATGCGAAAACGTATTCTCTAAGTACGAAATAAAACAGGA
>CAJQZN010015413.1:0-11356 GCA_907164685.1 Colias eurytheme | reverse complement strand
CGTGGGCCACGCCCACATCACACTTCTATCTACTTTACTGTTCTGTGTTCAGTCCGCTATCGTGGATAAATAGATTTCCAAGAAGGTTTGACTAATACAAAACCTTTCTTTGTCTAGACACTAGTGTAATTGACAGCTTGTCTATGATTTCATTTGAAATAAGAATTCAAAATATTAGGGGAAATATTGAATTACGTAATTAACAGTGAATCCCTATTAATTAACCTTTAATAAAATGCCTACTATTGCAAATATGTAAAAGAGAAATACGCGTACATCTTTAATTAATGTAAACACATTAGTGTTACAAGTACATCGTACAATTATAAGAAAATATTTACATTCCAAAGTGTCAAGTGTCAACCATCACTTTTGAATAAGCGCTCCTGTCCGTAATCCATAAATAAACCGCTCGAAGTATATATAAAATATTGTATCCTTTCTCAATTTATTTTTGTTTACCACCACCGAGATGCAGACTAATGTTTCTTAAGAAATAAAATCCTTGACATCGCCTCACAAGACATAAGTAATAAAAAAATGTATACGTGCATTGTGTAGTCGCCCACCCCTTGATTGACATCAAAAATAAAACTAGGTGCTGAAATTAGAATTTATTAATTGTTTTACAACAATGGATTTGCTTTTACGTATTATACCTAGCTGTGTGTACAACTCTAAACAATTACCTCATATCTAGCCTGAAAAGAACTTAAATGCTGTTCACGAACAATTAAAAATTAGGGAGAGGGTTCCAACCTCATTGTTCTCATCTTAGCTAGATTAAACGCAAAAAGGGTGCACACAATGCTCTACACTCCATCCATATAAGCGCTAACACGAGGGTAATCTAGATATCCTAATTGGGCGCAAATTAAAACGTTAAAATTCCATAATAAGCTGTCATCCCGATTTGGCGGTATTATTCCAAGGCCGGATATTTGTCACAGACAATCAAATATGGCTGGCCAAACGCCATTGGGCCCGTAATGACGTATTCGACGCACGCATGCCCACTTCCACGCGTGAATCATAAACTATTGTTCGAACGTTACTTTTTTAATTTTTGATGATCAAAGACAATGGCTGACTTAATTCGTTTTGACAATGCATCGCGTCAATTTTTATTTAATTGGTAGTGAAAATTTTATACGAGAAATTACATTGTAGGAAGGAAAATTATGACGAATGATTTATTTTTTAATACTGATAAAATGTCATACATTACCCGCATGCATTATCGACTGTCGTACTATAAACAACTGTTATTTCGAATAAAATGTGTGAATTTCAGAATAAAATCTATCTCTTTATCTATGAATAATCCTTTCTGAAAAATTACCAAAAAATCACTAAAATATATTTTTTATTAACAATCAAATAGCTAACACAAACCAGATATCCTACTTGCAACAAGTAACAGATACCAGTCAATAATGTTAGTATCTTTGATGTTTTTTGCAAGAATCTGAACAAAACATCTGTCGTGAAGGTCGCAGTAAGCAATCGAGACGGGAACACTTTTTGTGCACGCTTCGGTCGGTTTGTGTGAAATAAAGACATTTATATGGTAAATAGATGTATTGATATCCAATATTTTTGTTTTGATTTTAGTTTTGTCAACGTCTTTACTGATATAATATTACTTTTGATTATAGTGTTTGGTACTATGTAAGTAAATGTAAGTACCTAGGTAGTACATATAAAATATTTTTGAAAGATTCGATTTTGTGTATTTTTAAAAACTGATTTATGATGGTATTATCCATAGATACAGATACATAGAGATTTGACCATAGTCAAAAATGTCTAGTAATGGTTTTTTTGCGAAAAATATGATGTTAAAAATTACACATAATATTTTGTTAGTCATAGTATAAAACATATTTTACGTCGAAAGACGATAACTCATAAACTTTGTTTATGTTTATGATAAGGGAACAGCGACATACTTTTATCAAAATTTACAAAGAGCAATTTGTTCAAAAGTTTTCTGCACGTATCATGTTATGTTACTGTAGTCTGTAACAAACTTTCTAACCCTGTTCTGGGTTGCAGAAGTGAAAAACTATTACACATTTAATGTTTTTAACTACTTTAAGTACTTATTGATTTAGTTGTTGTTTGAATTTGTTTTACTTTGTTATTACTAACATATTTTTTAATAATTCTTTGCTCTTTTTGGATGTATCAAGAAACAAACACTTACCTACCTATCAGGATTCTGCATTTTTTGCAATCTATGGCTTATTCAACAGTTTAAAAATAGAACCACATTGAACCGAAATTAACCATCTTTGAACTTCGAACTGGCCACTATCGCTAACGATAAAAAAGTATTCCATTGTGACATTCGAAATTCGAATTCTGAAATTTGAATCGGCGGCCGTTAACGGTCACTCCTATAATAATAGCTTGACAGTTAACAGTTGAACCGTGGGGCAATTACGGGTAAGTAGCGGTTTCTCTCATTACGTGTGAGAAAGAATTAATTCACCCGGTTTAGAATGACCGATTAGATAGTGGGAAGATTATCCATGGAATAGCAATCGTATTTAATACCATTTTATGAAATTCAATGAAAGGAAGTACCTAAATAAAAAGGTGCTTTTGACCAAAAAAGAAATAATATCAGATAAATGTAAGACGCAGCCTATGTTATAAATAGCTGTAGCATAAAAATACATTTATTATTTGTTATTTCTTCATACACCTGTTTGTGACAGATGTCAAAAAGTTTTATTATCAAGAAATCCAATATTTTTTTAACAGGTAATAAAAAAGGACATTATGCAGATGATAAAAAAAGAGGATGATAGTTAAAATTTATTCAGAAATGTGGATAACATAATTTAACAATTTAGATCGATAAGGGTTCGTTTGCTGGAAAGATCTGGATCATAAGTTAGAAGTGTAGTTCAGTTCCAGATTTAGATCAAAGGAGATAAAATCAAAAGCATAGGTACCTAGTGTCCAAAACATTGTTAGTAGTACATTTTAATTCTAATCAAGTAAGTACATATTTCGCTTTGTTTTTAATGAAATGGGTATGTGCACAGATCACAGAAACTGGTATGTGTCTCATTTCTCTGTTAGGTAGTCTCTTCAAATTAAGAATTTTTTTTCTTTTTTCAGTTTATTCCAGTTCTTTTCTCCTGGTTGAATCGATTTCCTAAAACTATCATATACCTGTAAATGTGACATAATATTATGTTCAACAAGGCATACGGTCCCCAATTGCTACGGATTCTTTACCCTTCCAATTTAAATACGAAACCCTATAAATGGCGATATAATAACAGCTCATCAACTTTCGCTAGACTAACTGTCCAATAATTACCAGATGTTAGATTGAACCGAAAAATTGTAACCGTGCAACGAGAAAGTATGCCGTGCCTCTGTGCTCTGATAAAAACTAAAAAGCGTACAATCACGCCTGTAACACTTAGAATTAATAAAAAGTAAGGAAAAAAATATCTAACTTTCATTTCATTTTTGTGAAAATGCGCTAGTTTTTGTCATAATTTACATAGAAAGACGTTCTAATATTTTTTAGCGTTGCAAGTCATCCTTTTTTCATATTTTTTGACGTTGCAATGATTTTAAGAAATAGGTATATCTCGCCGTCTGCATTCATTTCCTCTGCTAGTAAAGGTAATGTTAATAAATTAAGCACTTTACAAGGAGTATGAAAATAAACAAACTAGAAATGAAGTCGATGAACTTGCGGTTCCAATAAGGGAAAAATAAATTTGTAAGATAGGCACCTACCTACTTAGTTTACATCTGCCGACCCAACGCCATTTAATATTCTCTCTGTACTAAAATGTACACAACAAGACGAATTTTGTAATAAATTCCAATTCTGGTCACGACATGAAATGTTAATGGAATCGGGAATCAGGGTTAGGACAGAAATTTTCTTTTATGAAAAGAAAAAAGAATATGTCAAAAGTGACAGAAAATATTGGAATATTTATTCAAATTATTTGTGGTCAAAAATATACAAAAAGAAGAAGAAAATGAAATGGTCAAGTTGAGGAAAGTCTTGAGGACTTGTGTTTGTGTGTTTGGGTGGAAAAATAAACTTATTATTTTGTAGCCAAAAAATATAGGTACGGTCTATCATAGACCGTATGTGCTTTAGTAAGTTCCCTTGCCATCAATCATATTCAAAGTAGGTCCTTCACAAGGGGTCATAACATAACCATTGTGAGAATTACCATAAACAACTTACATACTTTCATCACAAATACTTATAATAATATTATGATTGAGATTTTTTATTTCATTATGATATTGTGCACCAGTGATGGTGATAAAAAAATACGTAGGTGCAATCAAATCATATTTTTTAAACCTCATAAGTAGTACTTACAACAAAAGTTTCAAGTTTATTCATGAACAAATATTATAAGACACATTTTAACAGATTTAAGTACCTAGTAACAATAAATACCTACTTCTGAAGCTGTAATTCTTCTTTTTACAAGTTTTAATAGATCTTTATTCATCTTTCACAGAAAGTCTACGCTTCATTTCGTAGCGTTTTCATAGCGAATATTAATAATGTAATAGGTATATTATATGCCTAACTACAACACAACACACTATTCAATTGTCACATAATACATTTATTGTAATTCGTACTGTCATCATTTTATAGAGAACAAAAATAATCATATTTCATCACTCGTGCATAAACTAGAAACGTGGCGGAAGTCATATTTTTTTATTTGAAATACGAGAACAAAGCTATGGTATGGATTATAATTAACTAATACATTAACCGCCTTCTGACTTTTTATTGTAATATGCAACACAATAACTTCATGTACTATCAATTTCAGATTATTTTTTTTAATTTAGAAGAAACTGTCAACTAACAATTTAAAAAAATAACTGTCACTTACTTTGGCGCCAATCTGGTTTCCGCACTGTCCGGCTTGCAGGTGCACTATTTCCCTCATATTTCTTTATTTAAATTTGTAACTAAGTTTGAACTTTTATCACGCAACAGCCTACCGTCTCACTGACCGGCTGATGTGCGAGTGAAGCGGGAACGACTTGGTGAATGGGAACGAACGAATGACGTCGATGGGGTGCTAATGTGCAAGCTGCAAAAAATGTACCGGTGTACGGGGTATTGTGAACGTTTTTCATTGAATTATGACTATTCTAGATATGTGATAAGGGATTTGTGATTTGTAATGTTTTTGATTATAATTCGGTACGCAATAATTGGGAATTTGCTTTTATTATCGCCCAATAATTATAAAATATTTTTTTTTTATTATGACTAAGTAATTTAAATTTCAAAATCTGTTAAATAAAAAATATGACAGATGTACTATACTTCTACTTGCTGACAAATATAACATCTGATATTTTAGCACCATAAATTAAAACAAATATGCTGTCGTCGCAATGGTTGTTACCATTTTTTTTCATCTGATAATCTTGTCTTGGGACACTATACAAACTAAGCAAGCTTTTCTGGATGTAAGAAAAAACAGTGTTAAAAGTAAGAATTTTTTTATTAAAATATAGGGAAAGTGAAGATCAACAGCTGGCAACACCAATGAATCATCGCAAGTTCGCCGGCCGGCGCGGCGGTCGCCGACAACAAGACGTTGAATTAATTCAAGGACCGTCTATCAGCAATAGCTTCTTTCTTTCACTTAGAAAGCGCTTGACAGTATCAACGCGTGTAATTAATTGACTTTTATTAGCCAGTGTTGCTATCTTAAATATATGTAAGTATCAGCCATTAGGTAAACAATCAAATGATAATTCAAAAGTTACCTCTACAAATAACTAGGATGTTTTTAAAAGTTTTTCAGGTATTTTTTATCAGGTTTTATAATTAAAAGAACGTAATGCTTTAGTATAATATCAGTGGTACTGTATAACAAAGAAAAACCTAAGTAACATAATATAAGATAGGAAATAGTTTTCCAATATGTTCAACTAGCTTTCTGCGCGCAGCTTCGCCCGCTTTGTCTAAAATTATTATTCATATGGAATTATTTTTTTAATACAAATTTTCCATTTGCTCATTAAAATCACATACGAATATCTATACATTTGACTACATAATATTATATTGTCTATACTAATATTATAAAGAGGAAAGGTTTGTATGTATGTATGTATGGTTTTCACGCA
Source organism: Colias eurytheme (assembly GCA_907164685.1). Lineage (NCBI taxonomy): Eukaryota > Metazoa > Arthropoda > Insecta > Lepidoptera > Pieridae > Colias > Colias eurytheme. The sequence goes on along the minus strand of CAJQZN010015413.1, from coordinate 5,188 downwards.
TAAACTACTTCACCGATTTTGATGAAATTTGGCACAGATAATCTTTAGACCCTGAGAAAGAACATAGGCTACCTTTTATTGCGAAAAATGTACCACGGGCGGAGCCGGGGCGGACCGCTAGTAGGTAATAAAAAGACAGAGCTGACGTTATTAACAACGGACCAACTACCCTCACTTTATGAGTTTATAGTTATTATAGTTATAGCTAATAGCAATAGGGGCTGTCTACGATTTATTAGTGGTGATTAGAATCACATTACGTTAATTATACTAAGTTTAGGTAATTTTTACATCCATTTTTTTTCTACATATTATATTAAGGTTTAAAAAATATGTAAAACGTAATACCATTGTACACTTGAATAAATCTGCTAATATTCTAATACAGCGGTTTCAAATTAGAAAGAAGAAAGAAATTTCGGTTTCGGAAAAGCGGTTTCAAATTAGCAACATACGAAAAACCAAATTTAAATCAATATTCACACATTCAATACAAAATTGTTCGAATATAATGTTGGTATATAAAATTTACAATAGACATTTTGCCCATAATTTTTCACAAGCAAATATTCATAGACACACAATTGCTACCTATCTAAAAAGAAAAAAAAATGTGTGCGTGTACTAGTGTACACACGTTTCAAAAAATTATTTACTATATGCAACTTTACAGAAATACGTCGAATCACGCGTGGTAGGGATAAGAAAAAGATGGCGCGTAACGGAAAAATGTCACGCGTAACGAAAAAATGTCACTCAATTTTTTTCCAACCCCGATAAAGAAGTTTCACTTCAAAAATAAATTGTAAATTACCCTCCGATATAATAATTGGCAATATTTCAAATTACCCTACATACAAATACTTAATAAGATCCCTACTAAATAATTTTCACATAAGAAGGCCCATTTCATTAAAATAACTGGCTCCATTTCGAAAGAAATCTGATCATATTTACACTTAGTGTAAAAGCGTGCTAAGTTTTTATTTTCCATATAAATAACTGAAACAGGAATGGAGATTTAAAATAACCTCTAAAGGAGACTAGACGCGTTTGGCTTGGCGCCAAAAATGTCATTGACCCCAAGATGGCGGCGCATCCCTTGGAATTTTTACTATTCCCTATGTTATTTGTTAGTTGACAAATGGCGATGTAAAAAGGTGCTAAGGAAGCCAATTTATTACTTGATAAAGAAATATTTTAGACTAGTCGCCCACCCTGTCTTTAGACTGCTTGAAACAGGAAATTTCGATTATTTTCTTATAGCCCCTTTTCATTTGAAATTACAAGATATTGTTGATAATTGGCTACGTATCAATGAGGGTAATATTTTTAAGTTAATCTCAATACATATTGCGATTCAATACGAATCATAGCGACTGACTTCATAATTAGGGTTATTTTGTTTAAACTACCCACTTTTAAAAGCGTTTGAGAAGCGCCTTATTTCCATAGTAGAGATTATTTCTCAAAAAAATGCACACGAGGGTTGTACTATTAAAAAAACTGTTAGTAGTGGTATATTAAGTTTATACATACATACTTGTTCGTATTTTGTATGCGCAATGCGCATTGTCCAAAATCGCTGGCCCGATTTTGTAAATTCCTTCAGTAGGAGGCTTGATTACCTACTCTTGAGTGCCATAGATTACAGAATAAATATTTTTATTCCCTGGAGAGCGAACGATCTTACATAAAATGTACCTACAGTAAATTGCATTCTTTTTATATAGTGCATCGGGGAAATGCAGATGTGGGTATATTTTCCGAAAATTATGAATAGATATTATACGACTTCAGAAGATAGTTTTATTCTATACTAGCGACCCGCCCCGGCTTCGCACGGGTGCAATGCTGATACTAAATACACTACAGAAAAACTTTTAACGTTGTATATAAAAATTAAAAACATAGCGGCCCGGCCGGCCGGTACCGCCGCAAACGGTACGCCCCGCAATTTTTAAATCTGTAATATCTTCGAAAATATTCAGTTAAATCATACGGTGTAAAGGGCCATATAGATCTATATTAAATGAACAATGTATTCAAGGTATTTAATTGGTTAAGGATTAATGCTGTATTGGTTAAAATCGCTTCGAAAATTAGCCATTATTTGTCGTAAAAAGTAAATGACAAAAAAAAGTTATTGTGGGTTATCCATAAGAGATAGACATATGCCATCGCGGACTTTTCTGTAGACCTTTTCAATGTGTACAATACTTAGTACATTATTTTGATAAAACTCGTAGGGTTCAGCCTGCGTTTGCAATGTAAGCGGATAAAATGTAATTATTTACGACATCACATTAGAAACCTCAAAAATAACAGTACTTCTCCACTATTTAATGGATGTTATTATACATATAAACCTTCCTCTTGAATCACTCTATCTATTAAAAAAAACCGCATCAAAATCCGTTGCGTAGTTTCAAAGATTTAAGCGTACAAAGGGACATAGGGACATAGGGAAATAGGGACAGAGAATGCGACTTTGTTTTATACTATGTAGTGAAGTATCGTGAAGGCATTGTATATGAAAATATACAAGTTTATAATAATTTAAATAGCATTCATATATTTTTAAGCAATCACTAGTTAGGTGTTATAATTTCACATTATTTTAAAATTTTAACAATCAGTACCTAGTTTTTTAGTTTCATTTCACATTATTAGATTTACTCCGTTATTCGAACTTACCGCGATGCATCAAATTTAACTAAATAAGTACAATCCATGAAATCAAATATGTACAAAAATATCTCATAATGCCAAAGCCTGTGTTCTCATTTCTCATTTAAGAATCACGCGAACAAAGCCGCGGGTTAAAACCTGTCTAATTTTAGAGCTGAAGCAAAGAATTCTTGTATTTCCGCTTTACTAGATCACGCTATGGATGCGTGTTTTGCTATTTCTAAATATTTAACTTTAATAAGGTCCTAATATTGTTCGTAAAATTATAGGTCCAAAGGTAATGACATTAATTGATTAGAGTCCAAGGCTTTCGATCAGTTTAATTGTATGATTTAGATGCAACATTGAAAATATGAGATTTCCATTTTGTCAAACCACAAGCTCGAACTTTTCAAAATAGATCACACATTATAAATTTACAAGTAAATATTTAATTATGTTTTAATAAGTAAAGTTATAAAGTGCAGGTGAACGAAGTCGCGGGCGGAAGGCTTGCTAGCTTATAAATAATTGGTTTATTATAAATCGATTATATTATAACATAAGCAAAACCAAGACAGGTTATTCCATTTTAGAGACGAAATCTAAATTGGCAACACTGCTTATCTTAAGAAAACATCAATAAAAGATAAATAATGGGATTAAAAATATGCTAGATAAAGATAAAAAAATAGATTATTCGTTTAATGTATTTTAAATAAAATAGCAATGTTTGAGGCCTCTATCCTCCATCCATGTCCATATATCGCCTTGTCCGTTAGCCCTAAGCTTGCAAGCGAGGAACGTATTTGCCATGGCACCTCTGTAAATGTTCATGGGCCATAATATGATGATTTCTTACCACCAGACGACACATGCTCCGTTGCTCGACAGTTATTTTTAGAGCGTCCCATTGTAACATAATTATAAAATAACTTATTATATCATAAACACACAGACGTGTAGTAAATTGGCACTTAATTTTAATGGAATGTGTGTCACGGTCGTAAATCGTGATACCTTGGATTAAAAATATATAAAAAAACAAGTAATGATTGAAAATACAAAAATGACTCGAACGCAAAATTGTTCATTTTTGTAATGATATTAATTCATTATTAATCTTAATAAATATACATAAATCTCGTGTCATAATGTTTGTCCTCAATGGACTCCTAAACCACTCATCCGATTATAATAAAATTCGCACACCATGTGCAGTTCGATCCAACTTGAGAGATAGGATAGTTTAAACATGTAGGTACCACGGGCGAAGCCGGGGCGGACCGCTAGTATACTAGCTATATAAATTCATGCTAACTACTTTAGCTAAATTCAATACAAACTTAAACATGCGAGTGTGTGTGTGTTCACGTGTGTGTGTCTTGTGTGGTGTGGTGTGTGTGTGTTGTGTGTGTGTACTGTGTATGTGTGTACATCATTATTGAAACTAATTTTCTAGTTGTTTACAGATGATGGAATATTGGAAAACAATAACAATTCCTTAGACGATAACATAATAATTCTGACAGTGTGACTTGTGAGGGAAGATGATGATGATGATGATTATGAAGATGGCTTTTTAAATTTAACAATGTAATTGTTTAACCTTCATTGATGTAGATTTTATTCTATTTTCAATGTATGGTAACTTTAATATTTTATTTTTCACTTTTATGTTTTTTTTTTTCTTTTTAGCTTTTATTTATATGAACAAGTGTAAATAATATTGTATTCTTGCAATTATTTCCTGTCGCATAATTACAATACACTAGCTGATGAGCTGCATGCTTCATTAATTTTTTTTATTTATACACATTATTTAATATGTACTTTACAATCGAATTAGCGTCTGGCTAATTAATTTTAGATTATATTATGTTTGAAGAACATAATATGAAATTTACAGACATTCTAAAATAATTTGAATTTTTTATAAAAACGAAATAAAAAATTGCGTCTGGCACCTATTTAGCAACGAAAAAAACGTCTTGCAATAAAAAAACTATGTCTGATGGATCTATCTAAAGGCAAAATATTAAAAATTACGCGTTAAAAAATGACTTAAAATTAAGGAAATTATCCTGTACAGATAAGATGCGCACTACTAATAGTCCGGGATACATCGCCCATTTTTGCAAGTGATTACTATCAAGCTAATTTTTCGTGAGTAGCTTTATTTTGATGAGATGCCCAATAATTTCATGTACGAAACTCTCGATTGTGGTAGCTTACAGAGGTAACAAGGATAAAAATTTTTGATTTGACGGTTCTCAAATATTTATTACGCAATTTGTAGGACAATATGTCTGTTGAATTATATAAGTATTAAATAAGTGAAAATAAAAAAATCAACTGGTTAGTAATCATTTATGATGACTTCGTTATCGATACACATTGGAAAGGGGGACTCTTTGATCAAACCATAGATTTTGTAGGACAAATATTTTTTCGAATAATTTAGATCTTGGATCTTGAGATTGAACAAAAAAAAACATTCAGTTAGTAATTAATATTT
>CAJQZN010015409.1:0-10035 GCA_907164685.1 Colias eurytheme | reverse complement strand
TGACAGTAGTACCCACCTCAACGCTTCGCTTATGAGGCGTGCAAAATTGGTTGTTTGTAAAGTAGGTTTACGATCGAGATGTTTACGTGATAACATAATGCAGTGGCAACGCTCGAGATGAAACGGGAGATCGGTCCGTCTCTCTCTCGTTATACCTGCGATCGCGCTCGTGAGGTTTTGGTGTGACACAAGTTTATGAACATGTCACCCGACTAAAACGATTTTAAAAACGTTATCACGTTAAAAATTAAAAAAATTCAAAATTATTTCTTTCTTTCCTTTACATAAACAAATTTGTGATTGGAACACTCCTAGTAAGCAAATAAAATGCTTGTGTCAGGAGGTTCCGCTCTTCCTTAACACTATTACAGAAACAGAAATAAAACAATATGAATGAATACAATGCAAAAAAATAAAAGAAAAGAAAGAATTCAATAAAAAAATATCGGTATCGGTTGATTTATTATCGGTATCGGTATCGTTACATCCCTAGTTTTAAGCTATTGCATAGCTTCTATCGCGGGCCTTGAGCGCGGGGACCGAATCCAGAAATTCAGTAACGAAAAAATCTCACGCTCCTCACTCCGACGGGCGCGGAGGTGTGGCTTGAAGGCATGCAATAGCTTTACCGCGGCAGTCCCCGAGTGCCACACGTCTTTTTTAATTATTTGATTAACTTTCTCTTTGGAAAGGCAATAAGGAAAGAGTAAAACATTTAATATTTTACAAAATAAATGGAAACACCTACCTGGTGAATAAATTTTTCATAATAATTAGTATACAGTTTCAGAAAACAGTATTTACATAAAATTTTAACGTATTTAGTAAACTTCGCTAAGTATAATGCATAATATGAAACAGTCTTAAGCTCTTAGAAACAATGTTGGAGCTATGTAGGACCATAAATATTTACAGAATTAGTACGTACTACGTGAAACCTCAAGGAAAAGCTATAAAATGTATTGCTATTTGCGATATATTGCAGTCGTAATAGAAAAGTTACGATTTTGCCATAATGTGAAAAACTGCATTTCGTGCGAGCTTTGCTTTGCAACATACAAATTGCTTACTTATAAACTATTTATATATGTACTTATAAACTAAGCTATTTAATTAAAAATTAAATCTTCAAAATCTTCTTAGGTTTATGTAGATAAATAATGCCACAAGCAATGAGCATGAGAATATAGTTCAGATAAGTAAAATTGATGCAGTGGAAGAAGATTCGATTAATATTCTAAATATTTATAAATAACTAGCGGTCCGCCCCGGCTTCGCCCGTGGTACATATTTCGCAATAAAAGGTAGCCTATGTTCTTTCTCAGGATCTAAAGATTATCTGTGCCAAATTTCATCAAAATCGGTCCAGTAGTTTATGCGTGAAAACCATACGTATACATACAAAACTTTCCTCTTTATAATATTAGTATAGATACCTTACTAAATACAAATAAAATGTATAACGAACGAAAAAAAGTATGCATTTGTATCATTTTTATTTCACCATTCTTTATTTTTCACAGAACACTAACGAGTTTTCAATTAAACTTTATAATTTCATTGCATTTTCATTTCAGTACTGAAAATATAAATTGGTTTTCTGTTATAAATTATAAGTCCAATGAATATTATTTCAAATTCAAATTACCGATATACCATGCGAAATTCATAAAAATATTGAGTACTACCTATTTAATATTTTTATGAATTATTAAGTTATTATTGACTAGCTGTGCCCGCGACTCCATTCGCTCGTGTGTTGATTTAAATTCTTCAAATAAAACAATGCTTATCTTCACTTCTCCTCATTTTGTACTTATAGTGATCAATAGCCAATATATGTAGGTATATTAAAAAGTAAGTAGTTTTTGCGTGAAACCCGGACAACGAACAGTCTTCCACCATTCTATTTTATTTATAGATTAGCAGAAAAATTACAAGCATAAACTGTGCACTGTATATAAAATTACGGGCATAAACTTTCTCCCCTACAACCCTTTGGGGTTCATTTTTACCACCAAAACCATTTGCATAACCAATTTCGTCCAAATCGGTGCTGCGGTTTAGTCGTGAATGCAGAACAGACAAACATACATACATTCGCATACATACATTTCGCATAATACCAGCGGAACCGCGGATTTTACTTGCGTAGTAAAAATGGCCATCTGCTTATCATATCAAAAATCGATTTCAATAGGTACCTTGTTTCTTTCTATGTTATTTTTGCGTGAACAATTAACAAAACCTTTAATAATTTTTCTAATATTGGTAAGATTTACCTATGTCCCCATTATTCTTTATGAACAATAACGTCGTATAGTAAACAGTAACATACCAAATGAAACGCTTAATATCCACGGATTTTATACGCCGAGGCGGACTATAAAGGCGTTTACGCAAGGTCCCTTTACTGCCTAATATTTACATTTCACATTTATTTACGTGCTCCTAAGGGTGTGTTCACACAGGACAGTGGCATAGGGGTAGTTTTGAACTAGGAGAGTAGTTAGTTGGTATTTGATGAGGTAGGAAAGGTGTAGGTAATATCATAGGGATTATTTAATAACGACATACTACACAAGATGTTAAATGATGTAGGAAGGTAAAAAAAATGTTGAAGCAGTCTTATTTTTTTTAGAAAAAAACGCAATGATGCGTAGGTAGTGCGAAGTCGTACGTACCTATACGATTTTTTATAAATATACATAGCAATTAAGCTACCTACTTTAATTTTATCGTTCATATCATTTTCAAATATCTACACCTACATGAATGAATCATTTTATTAATTCGACATTTTGTTATTTTTGCAGCAATAAGATTTGTTAACCGTTGGTTGTACTGATTAAATAAGTTTTCCAACTATGCTCTACATCAATAGTAAATGTATAGAAATAATATGAATAAATAGATATATAGCATAATGTGAACGCAGCCACGATCATGAATTTTATTGCTCAATAAATAGAAGGACGTGTGAAAAGTATACTAATAATGTCGGCTTTTTATTTATATTGAGGGTACATTCTTAAAACACTCGGCTATGGATAAAGATAAAAGATTAAAAATGATAATTTATAGGATAGTCTATCATGTGAACGAATGGCAAAGGAAATCTCGAATGTACAAGTCAGAAAAAATCATAAGTATAATGTACCTACTCGGAAAAATAGCGACTCGTATAATATAGTATATATAGTTTTCTCTGTATATTTTGTTTTAACAATTGAATAGTTATTTCCATACAATTTTCTTATTCCTCAAAATAGGCGTGCCTATTTTTTAGGACAAACATACACTTTCTTATAAATTAGGTATGTTACACAATGTGTTCAATTATTCGATTTATAAGAATTTTATAAGCCCCACCGACTGCGCTTGTCTGAAAATTGGCCCCATTTCTTTTACTACATGTAAGAATGTGACTCATATTCTTCTCGTTAAATATTATGATTTATGACGCTATTTCTTTCCAAGACTATCTTACTGGACTCTAACTAGGAAAGAGACTAGTTTTACTTAGCTGACACAATTAATTCTTGGCCTTTAATAAATAAATAAAAACTTTATAAAAATCTTTCAGTATGAAATGCGCTTTTGTTATAAACAAACTACTCATTTACCACCGTTGTTCCCGCGCTTTTATAATATATTCCACGTGTTTATTATGCTCATATGGAAATATGCATAAAACAAACATAAAAAAAGATTCACCTAGAGCACGTACAACTTTCACGACTATTATAATACTTATGAAAATAAAAAAATAAAATAATACAGCTCCACTAAGTTCTTTGTTCGTCGAGAGCGAACTTTTTATTACTTTTATTGTGAAAGACGCGCTTTCGTTTAGAAGACAAGAATGCATTTCTAAATGATTTTCTTATTATTGTACAGATTTTCTTAGTTATTTTTCGCGAAATAAGCAAGTGTTCAAATTTCGTAGGTATATCATAATAACACGGTGCGAATTACATTTATCGCTTGAACAAAATAAGATATGGAGACAACAAATGAATAATAAATCTGTATTAGAGAAAGATGATATATATTTCACAAAATAAAAGTTGCTACCTTTTAAAGAAAATTCGTTTTATATTTTATAGGAAAATTGGTTTGATATTAATTTGAAAGGGCTGAAACTGAAGATAAAAGATAAAAAGTTTGTGTCGTGATTCATCATTTTATTTTTAGACGCAGGCACGAAGTTGTGACAAATCTCTGATATAAGTTTAAATATCCGTTAGAAATAAAAGGCAATAATTACAATCAAATTGATTTAAAATATCTCAGATAGATTGCTCTGCAGTTTTTCCTAGTGTACGGCGATAATCTTCCTTCAACAAATAGTCTATTTAATAGTGAAATACATTTTCAAATCTGTTCTGAGAAAAGCGCATTCAAACAAATTCTTCTTCAGTACATAGTATAAAACAAAATCGCTTTCTCTGTCCCTATGTATGCATCTTTAAAACTAGGCAACGGATTTTGATGTGATTTTTTTAAAAGAAAGAGTGGTTCTCGAGGATGGTTTTAGTATATAATTTATTAGGTTTTAGAGAAAGCGGGCGAAGCCGCGGGCGGAAAGCTAGTAAGGGTATTAGAAGGCTCATTAAAAAATAAATTAACTTATATCTTCTTAAAACAAACAAAAAAGGGTTCATAATTAAAACACGAGCTGGGTCTAAAACACCCCATACATTTACGTAGAGACTCTATTATTTATTCAACGTTAAGTTATATCGCGGGCTTAACACCTCCGAAACTGCTAAGCCGCTCAGTATATAATGGGCTTGTCTAAGTTTTCCTATTAATTTTCGTCACTCAAGTGAATTATCTTGAAAACTGAAGGCGTGGATAGTAGAGTAGGTAGTAATGTTGTTGTTTTAATGCGAGTCACATTTAAAATTAGTTTTGTTTATGAAAATTTGGAGATTGTTGCAAAAAAATCGTATTTTACGGGTTTTACCATAAACTAAAATAATTTAGTGAATATTCCTTTTATCTCGGATTGTACGTAAAGATAGAAAAAGTACCTACTATCAGTCTCACACTCGTAGTATAATCTAAGTACTTAACAGTAAACAGTAATTTAAAAAATCTCATAAACATAAATTCCCCTATTAAGTTCTAGATAATACAGATGAAAACACATTCATTTTAAACACTTGTCACCCGGCACATCTAATCTAATATTCTAATATTTCTAATATTTCTAATATATATTATAAAGGCGAAAGTTTGTAAGGATGTATGGATGTATGGATGTATGGATGTTTGTTACTCTTTCACGTAAGAACTACTGAACCGATTACAATCAAATTTAGCACACATATAGAGGGTAACTTGGATTAACACATAGGATAGTTTTTATCCCGGAAATCTCACGGGAACGGGAACTATGCGGGTTTTCCTTTGCAAACGCGGGCGAAGCCGCGAGCGGAAATCTAGTCTGCCATGAATTGTTTCAGATATGTACCTACGATGCAAACATAAATTAAATTTTAAGTTCATTCTCATACTCGCTAAGATCTATAGCTTATAAATCTAATGTAATTAACTGGATAAAATACGATGAAACTTCATGCAAGTTAAACAGAAGCAGATTCATTTTGCAATTTAAATATTCCAAATTTACCGTCGTCTCTCAGACAGCAAATAGGGGTTAGGTCACGACCCTTCGTGTCTGGAATAGTTCATATTTTTCAAATTTCAATGAAAATAAGTTTCTTAAGGACTGAATTTAAATTTTGATAGAGTTCGTACTTTCTAGTGTTTGATTTTACGCGAGTATTATACTTTTAGAAATTAGAGATTTTTAACGGATTTTAACGCGATTTATTCATTATATTATTTTCCCGACGTTTCGATTTGATAGAGTTGTTACGAAAAATTGGATGAAAGTTTTGTCCGACTGTGTTGGAAGGTGTATTATGTTTTGAGTGTTTATAATCACATGATTTTCATATAAAAATGACTTGTTTTATACATGAAGCGGTTAGTTTAGTAAACAGAGAAATTTCGTATCTCGTATAAAGCTACAAAGCCTTTGAAAAATGCTATTAAAGCCTCGAATATGAATTTTTTATGAAACGCACACACTTTCACATACCTACTACTGTATATACTTATTCATTTTTCTGTATAATACGCTTTTATTTCATCAGAACTAAATATTTCATTGATGTAACAAGGGTTATTCGTTATTGTTAATGTCCCCAAAATGATAAAAATATAACAAGCATACTAGACAAATTGATGAAATCTAAACCCAAAGGGTTTTGTATAAAAAGAAAACTTTCTTGGCTTATTGGAAAATATTTGAATAATACAAACCGAAGTTGTTTTTATTCAATTTCAATTCAAAGCCAAAATCAATATGGAATCCAATTATTATTATTAAAGCTAGTAAAAATGTCTTCAATCTAAGAAAAGTTATAATTCGTACGACCAATTTGTATAGAATATTTCATTTCTCCGAATAAATTTACATATTTTAAATTCTGAGTAAATACGTTCGCCAATATCTCCTAGATAAATACTCCAAATGAATTTTAGTTATTCTCTTTCAAATATTTCAACAACCTTTATATATTATCTATATTCAAGGGATGGTTAGTTGAAAATTAATGGAATATTTTGTTTAGAAATATGTAATTACAATTAATATTCGGAAGCTTTTTTATAAGAAGACGATTACCGAATATGAAAATATTTTGTCCTTTTTACCAATTTTTTTTGTAAACATTAGAGTGAACAATGAAAAAAAAAAATGGAATAAAATTATAACGTTAATGCCGTAGGTACAATTCATGTACATATACTATATATATAAAAAAAATATATTTATCTTATTAATGTTTTTGGTTTTGTTTCAGGTAACTACTGCTTTACCCAACAAATGAAACGTGACACGAGAACATATGGACCTCCAAGTATTTCAGATTTTCACTTAAGTACTTTAAAAAATCGATAGCTTATACTAAAGATGAACTACAGTGTATATACCTTTCTCTATATATATACAGTATTATAACCCTGAATTAGTCCCCTTCCAAGGTCTGAGCTTGTTACTGTGACCGGAGTAATCAAGCTCTAGAGCAGACTCTAGGCCAGTCGATTGTTAGATAAGGACCTGGCTCTGCGTTTTATTGATGAGTCGGAAATTCGTTGTGATAGACGAAATTTACTGTTAATTAACTGCGACAGGGTAATGTTTTTTCGAGTTATCTGTGGGATGCTAATGTTTTAGGAAAAAGGTAAAAATGAAAGGGTTTAGAATCTAGGGTAAATGGGAAATTGAAAATATATATTTCGTCACCTGTAAGTTTGATTGGATAGATTTCGTTCAAGCAGAAAAAGGTAAAGGATGGATAGGTCCCGTTGAATAATAACTTTGCGATTTTTCCATTTAGGTATTAACTTATATCAGGGATCATTATTTTACAGTAGGTAGGTACATTACATACATAGATAATGAATTCATTATTTATTATTATTTGCAAGTTCTTTCTGTCGTCTTTAGATTTGTGAGTGCAGACACTATTTAGGAAAAAAAATTAAACGTTTATTAAGCTATCTTACAGCCCCCGCTTTACTCGCGTGTAGGTAGGTACTTCACGTAACTGTGCCCTGTTCCCCATACAAATTTCCATCTATTTCACCCCTGCACGTTATATTTTCGTGACCAAAATAATAATTCTTACTAATATTATATTGTTTGTTTTTGTGGCAACGAAGCGATGTTATGCTATGATTATTGTGTCTCGTGATAGTTAAGATCATTAGGATGAAGGGTATTTAGTTACTGTTAGAGAGTGATATAGGCTACACAAACATCTAATTCCCATGGAGTTTTCTATGACCACGCGGGAAAAGCCACAGCCAAAAGCTAGTATTTATATCAGGGTATATCTGAAGACAATCGCGTTAGAAAATAAATGTAGGTACGGTTGTAAAGTGCTTCGTCACTGAAACCTATGTAAAGGGATCGGTTTCGGTGGCCGTTTAACCTATTGCGGGATGAAGAGACAGGCGCCTCCATACACGGGTTTCTGGCAAGTCATCAAGTGTACTGGGTTTTTTTAGATTACTAGGTTTAACCTGTTCGCGGTTCGCGTGATACTTGAATAAAGAAATGGAATAGGGATGTGGTAAATGTCTATGGTATATGTTTGTGCGATTGTCTACAGATTTGATTAGCCGTTTGTGCGTGTTCATTGTCTATACTTCTATATTATATATTATTATATTATATATTATATTATAATATTATAAAGCTGAAGAGTTTGTTTGTTTGAACGCGCTAATCTCGGGAACTACTGGTCCGATTTGAAAAATTCTTTCGGTGTTAGATAGCCCATTTATCGAGGAAGGCTATATATCATCATTCATCACGCTATGATCAACACGAGAGGAGCACTGCGGGTAAAACCGCGGAGCACAGCTAGTTACAAATAAGTAGCAAGATGTAGCTACTTTGCTATTAACAATTACCAACGAATAAGAGTAGGTACACATTTAGTAGGTAATTAACTATTGTCAGAATGGTAGCGTTGGATATTTATTTTGTATTAAAAAATACATGTTAAGTGATTCTTTTGTTCTTATATATACAATAATCCATAAGAAAGTTTTTAATTGTATTTTCTTAAGCGAAGCGAATGCGGAACGCGTATTGATTATTATGCAAGGTATTAATTAGTATGTAATTGATCAGTTTAAAATTAGCTTCCGATTTTTTTAGTTTCCTTCTTATTTTCATAATAATTAATAACTACTACTTCTAACTACGTAATACTTAATAACTACCACCACTGTGGAAATGACGCTTCCTAGTAATTTTATCAAGTGAAAGTTTGTGAGGGGTTGATGGATAGTTTTTCCTCTTATCGAATAAATTTGAGTAAAACGCAATAATATTATTTATTTAATTAAGTCTTTGAAAACATTGTTCATAGAGAAACTTAAAACTATTATAAAAAGAAGAGACTACCCAGGTTCTAGATATATTTAAAAGCGGCGAAATTACTAGAATCAACCTATAAAATGAAAAAATGCATATTTTACAACGTAGGTCGTTTCTACAAACCCAGAGAATTACTTAGTTGTATTTATGTCCAAGATTTATTTATATCCATTCAACCCAGTCACAGGCGGCTAGTTCAAAGCGAAAACTAAGTTTGCTCGGTAAAATACTGGATAAAACTTTAATACCTCCGCGTCATGTAGATTGATTTACGGCGCTTTCCCTTATATTTATTAACATTAACTAAACAAGGCTGGTGTAGCAGGTGTCAATTTGACAGGCTTTGTTATTTAAATGCTATCTTAATGGACTATTACGCGGTAATTACCATGGATATAGTAAATCCTGAGCTAAAAATAGAAGGGTTTTAATGTGGATTCTTGCTAGAATAGCTATCTATGAGTAAAATGATTATGGTGGGTTGTAATTTGTAAAGATATTAGTAACTAGCGGTCCGCCCCGGCTTCGCCCGTGGTACATGTTTACGTTTTCTCTACATATAAGAACCATCCTGGTACTTCAAGGAATATAATAAAAAAAGAATTATCGAAATCGGTCCACCCGTTCTCGAGTTATGCGCTTACCAACACATTTTGCGATTCATTTTTATATATAAGAAGATAGAGATTATAGGCAGGTATATTACGTGTGTTGTGTAGCTTTAGTAACGGTCTGGATTTATAGATCGAACACGGATTTTTTCATTTTAAATTAAATAATTTAAAGCACTAACGCATCTTTCTTCTATGTTTCTATAAACTGAGCAAATACTATTCAGAATCAAGACTATGTATGTGAATAGTGTTAATAAAATAAAAAATCTTTGGTCAATTTCTTTTCATAATATTCGCTCTCTAAGTCACCCTCGAGTTCTCACAAAATAGATATTTGTTTGACCTTTGTCTGGCTGTTGCGATCTTTGATTTTTTTTTCTCTTTTATTCGACAAAATAAAATTTAAATAATTTGGAAAATCCAAAAGTGCACGCCTCATAATTTTTTTTA
>CAJQZN010015391.1:0-16547 GCA_907164685.1 Colias eurytheme | reverse complement strand
GCCGCCATACCTCGCCGTACCACAACGGCACCTGAGCCAATCCTGGCCCCCCGGAGGATCCTAGCCAGCTAGCCAGCCATAATGAGACCATTGCCTTAAGTTCGATTAACCGTTGTATTTAGAAATACTTTTTCATTTTATCCTTTTTTCTGCGCGGCTAATTTTAAAATATGTCCTTTATTAGTGACGGTTGTTCGAAAAACATATTAACAACTATAGCAATGTTTGAAATGGCCTTAATTCATGTAGAACTATAAAAGTAAGTTGTCCTGGGATTTCTTCAGTTAATTAAATACATAGAGCATGACCACACGATCAACATGGCGTTGTTATGCTTCAAAAATCATTCTAGAAGTTATAGCTCTTATCAAGCGTTATGATATGAAAATGTCGCAGTCATATTGTAAAAACTGGTTTATTATAATCTATAACTCGCGATATTGTAAATTGTTGAAAAATTATCATCCATAACATTTTCAACTTAACGTTTTACTAATATTTTGTTTGACTATAATATATTCGGGGTACTTATTAGTTATTACCCATGTTATGATATACCGTGAATCTACTTTGCCCAAACGTCTGTCAAACGTTTTGGTAGACGGAGCTCCGCTTCGCAGGTACCGATTAGAGTCGCAGGTATCCTAGTCGAATAATTTAGCCTCCTAATCTAATATCGAATACCAATTTCAGAATTTATCGGTTTAATAACGCTAGATTAATATACCGAAAAACAATGCATTAAATTGCAAGTAAATGCAATATATGGATCATAATAGAATTTTTCAACAGATTAAAATCCCACATATTGTTATCTATTTTTTTAAACTAAAAGTCAAGATAAACAAGTCAAATCTATACCACAGGTGTTAGAGCCTAGAGCCTAGAGGTATGAATGGATCGCGTCAGTGCAACGTCATCTATTTTAGATTATACGTGTCATTGAACGTCGGGCGCAGAGGATTTGCCAAATGCCGCCATTGCATCTGCCAAGTGACGTTGAGTGCAGATACTTTGTTTGCATAACAATGTTGTGGTCACGCATCTGTTTCATAATATCACGTTGTTGATTGTTGATAGTTTGGGAATGTTCCTATATAGTTTAATTGAACGTTTATAGATGACCTGGTTGCCGCCGGTTAGTGACCCTGAGTATTCCGTCAGGTAGTGAGGATATAACCCAATATAACACATATGTTTTGTTAGAATATAATGTGTTGATTACACTACGACATAAGAAATATCTCTCTCAACCAAAGATAACTTTGGTCTAGAGTCTAGACGATAACTTGGATAATTATTATAATATATGTACTTACATTGTATATAAAGCTACGTTCTCCACGTCATGGTTATTAATTTTAATTTTCAATAAAACAAGCAGGTAGTTACGAATCCAAACACATTTTATATCACAAAAAAGATAATATTCATAAACTCATTATGACGATTACCTATCAAAAATACATAACTGTAAAAAACACATTTTTAAGAATGCAAAGATGATTAGCAAATAGCAACTTAGAAACATTATTTATCTCATAAAATTTTTAAAAGAAAGGCAAGGCAATTTATTTTTAATGGCATATCATAATATTGAGCCACTGAATAATTTTTAAATCACCAAATTGAGACTTTACTACACAATTTTTTTTATAACTATAAAGCTGAAGAATTTATTTGTGTGTTTGAATGGTAATCTGGGCCGATTTTGAAAATATTTCACACAAATTATTTAAATGTGACGCATGTGATAATAATATGTACATACCACAACGGAAGTCGGGATGGACCACCAATAAAATAGACATACTTAACTCTTCAATTCCCATGTCTAAATTAATAGCAATTTTGCATTTCTCTTTTATTGAAATAGTTTACATACATCTGGCGAAGACAAAAACAAAGAACAAAAAAATTAATTCAACCCCCCATTTTATTTATGGGGGTGTCACCTACAGGTGACACTGGGCATTGTTTTAACTTAGGACTCTAAAGGACTAACGAGGTTTTCTTATTTTGGTAGGAATAAAATATCGATTTTTATTATAATAATATTTATTTATGAACAAGAAGAAAAAAATACATAACTTATTTTATATGGAACATGTACCAACACTTTAGAAGTAAACCGATATTGCACTTGGCGCACATTTTTCTAGTGCGTTGGTGATAGTACCTGCATCTTCACTGTGAGCAATCGAATGCCAAGCGGTCGTCCACAGTTCCAGCACTCCTCACTTTTGTGGGCACTCTCATTTGTGCTGAAACACCCCAGGCAGAATTACGGTTGCCACATTCCGCTGGAAATCGTAGTAGGTCCAGTTAGTTTCCATCAGCCCTTTGATCAGCCATGCATTTTGGCAAGCTGCTTCTATGCCAAAACCCGTTTTTTATCGACAATCCAATGCGATCTACTTTTATGATAGGATCCAATCCGTGTTGGTTGGATACGATGGTAACGATGCTGTTGTCATGCCACTTGGCGGTAATAATTTCATCAGAAGCTTTCTAATATCTTTTTTCTTCGGTATTTCGACTTGTTCTTCCTCGTCATGTACACAATTTTCTCCAGAGACGGAAGTTCTATTTTGACATTATACTTGTGACCAAAACATGCGACTAAAAAATGAAAAATACTAGCGTCATTTTCGTCTCCACTATCTTCGTCAGTCACCACACCATCATCAGGAGGAAATAAAATAATACCGCCTGGGTCTTCTCCGGCGTGCAACTCCTCGGCAATCTCATCTAACGTCAACCTGTAATACGTAAATAAGCTCTAAAACAATATCACGACATAGTAATAAGACAAAATATAAACAACAGTCTTGTTATTACTTACAATGAATTCGGAACAATAAAGTTATTATAATGCCCAGTGTCACCTCCAGGTGACACGGCATATTTTCAGTGCTGTAGTGAAGATGCTATTAGTTATTTTTAGCATAAAATATATTTATATTATAGCTTATACATTCGTTTATTATATATAATAAGAAAAAAAGCAATACTTACTGCCGGGACATTGTAATATCACTTTATACTTCAAGGAATCACACAAACTCTGACTACTTCAAGTACGCGCGAAACAACTAAACAAATTTGCTAAATATCATAAGGTTAGCTTTGCCAAAAAAAAACATGAATAGTTCAACTAATAAGCTTAGCTACAAACGTGGTAGAATTAAAAAATAAATTTTCATGTGGTAGAAAAAAAATATTAAACTACTGTCACCTACAGGTGACACTGGGAATTGAAGGGTTAATACTATTTTATTATTTTTATGTCGAAATACACAGTTCACACTACAGGTTACCAATTTACGAGATTTTTTTAAGATATTGCATAGCTTCTATCGCGGGCCTTGAGCGCGGGGACCGAATCGAGAAATTCCGTAACGATAAAAACTCACGCTCCACACTCCGACGGACACGGAGGTGTGGCTTGAAGGCATGCTATGCAATAGCTTTACCGCGGCAGTCCTCGACTGCCATACGTCTTTTAACTTTTTTTTGTAAATATTGTGGCCCAATATTTTAATTAATCATAGAATTATCTACTATTAAAATCAGTGATACATTGAATTATAATACATATAATATGAATATAAATGTGAAATGGTACTGTGCAAATATAGCCTTGACGTGTAGTTGTACCTAGTTGTTTGTTTACTACAGTCGAGAAATGTACCTACATACTCGTAAATATATCAACTAAGTATGTCTCAGGCCATATGTATTGTTTTGTAGGACATACTTACTACAGCAGAACGATTATTAAAAAGACAATCTTTAAAGCATATTGAGTAGCAAAAATTTCTGAATTCGATGAAGTGCCGATAAAGTGCCGAGCGTTTATAAACGGCGAAATTCTACAATTTGCCTACGACATATTTTACAAAGTATGACCACGTAAGTATGAGTTATGACACATGTATTTAATCTAAACCGATTTCAAAAAATGAGAATCTCCATGATGACTTGTAAAATATTCTATATTATATCTCTGTTATAACAGTTACCCCAGATTAATTATTTTTAAATAAGTAGGTAAGTATATAAGGAACAACGTGTCAAGATGCTATAGAACAAAATTGAAAAAAAAAACAATGATAGTGCAATTAATCGTAGGTACAACAGCAATCCTAATCAAATTGTAGAGTGGCAAAACAGTCAATTTGGCATTAATTTGACCATATCTAAATAATAATTAATCTAATCACGTTTATATACTGACACGTGATTATAAAGTAAACTATTATCAGTGCTTATTTAATCTGCATTACTTTTTTAATTTTGATAAAAAAAATCGCAATAAGCATGTATTATGTAGATATACTCTAGTCGATAAACTTAAAAAAGAAAAGAATAACTCTGCGAGTGAAATTTGTTATATGACACTGATTTCATAATGATACAATGTAAAAATTAAAAACTAATGACATACGGTTTACTTTCTGACTAATAATATTTACAAATTAACTATTTCTAATCTGTGCTAATAAAACTTCTATAAATTAAAACTACGCAACGGATTTTGATGCGGTTTTTTTAATAGATAGATTGATTTAAGAGGAAGGTTTTAGTATATAATTTATTAGGTTTTAGACCAAGCGGGCGAAGCCGCGGGCGGTAAGCTAGTATAAAATAATTTGTTTAACCCTCTATATCATGATGTAGACTGTAAGCAACATACCGTCCGATCTATCACTACATCCATACAATTCGTTTTCTGACAATACATCGCACTGTATACTGTAGTCTACTAACAGAAGTAACGAACAAGTTTAAAAACTAATCACTAGATGGCGTTACTTGTCACCAATTGAAGTTTTTTTACAAAGTCGTTAGTGGTTTGAACAAGTGCGCGCGTGCTCCTAATTGAAAATTATTTAAATATAGTTATTTCGAGTTTTAAGGCTTTATTTTCAATAACATGAACAGGTAAGTGTTTGAATATTTAATATTTGACGTTATCAATAACATTTATTTTCATTATATTGATCTTTTTTTTGAATTTGTGTTTGTTGCCCGTAAGCTACATTGACGGATAGGGGTATTATTTTGTGTGTGTATAGATTATATCATGATCACTCGATATCATGTTTCAGGGCAGCTCGTAAGCGTCCCCATCGAGTCCTTTTAGAAGAGGATATTACCCCGATGCTGCAGGATGATGATGACAGTGAGGACGGTTTGGATTTCGACGATGACAGCCTCGCCGACCCAGATTTTTCCCCCGAATTAGAAACTTTTGAAGACAATACTTCCACCTTAGATATCGACGTTGATTCTATAATAGAAACCTTACAAAGTAACCACGAAAGCTCAGTTCCATCACCTCCAAGCGCTGAAACTGCATCACACGGTCCTCTTCCTTCATCAGCTCAAAGCAATCAATCAAATAAAACTGCAACGAAACCTACTAAATTGAATTTACGCTGGAAGAAGAAGAGCCTACAGGTAAATTCTGAGCAGCTTAGATTCAAGGGTAACATGAACTTAGGCACTGAACTTTTAGAACTAGAAACCCCTATCCAGTTTTTCTTTTACCTCTTTCCACAAGAGCTTATCAAGATGATATCAGAAGAGACCAATCTTTACCAAGTTCAGAATGATCCTAATAGCACTTTTCGTGTGACAGAAATGGATATTAGGCAGCTAGACGCCGTTCGCTGGAAAACGAGATACAAGCCAAAAAACATAAAGGACCTGCACAGCATGCACCTCCTATGGCAGTACGGCAAGACCAGATTGGGCACTGGCCCCAATGGTCTGACAAAAAAATTAGGTGCAAGTTTCCAAAGTGTACTGGATTTACTCACAATACATGCGAAAAATGCGGGGTTGCTCTATGCTATACCAAAACCAAGAACTGCTTCAGGAACTTCCATCTCTCATAACTTCCTTTTATATGTATAGTTTTTAAGATTACAACTCAGTGTTGCCCCTAGGCAACGCTCCCTATTTTTCAATTTTTTTCGGAAAATAATTACAATAAATAAAAACTATGAAACACGTGTATTTTTATTTTGGTTTAATTACCCAATAACAACTAAAAAAATAAAAAACATATTATTGAGTTATAGAGGGTTAAATAAAAACTATCGGCAACCTTACCAACCAACCTATTTATGAGGAATCAACATTTTTTTTTCATATTTTGGTAGGTATTATTTATCAATTGTTATCTTTGTTATCAGGATACGCCCAAATTTTTGTTACACAATAAAATACTTTCAGTTGTTAAACAGTGTTTAAAGATAGATAATAATATTTAAAAGATGAGATACTTATACTTAATGTTATGTTATTGATCTGAAACTTAGTTGATTTCCCCTTTAATAATTAACAATAGCAATAGTTTTATTAGTAACTAGCGGTCCGCTCCGGCTTCGCCTGTGGTACATATTTACGTTTTCTCTACATAAGAACCATCCTCGTACTTCAAGGAATATAATAAAAAAAGAATTATCGAAATCGGTTCAGCCGTTCTCGAGTTATGCGCTTACCAACACATTTTGCGATTCATTTTTATATATAAAAGAAAGAAGATTAGGTAGTAGCTTACATTTTTATATTTTTACCGTGAAGAAATTCTGTAGAATACCGGCTACTTTGGGGGCTATGTCATACTCCTGTCTCCTACTGACTAAAACCTCACGGTGGCCTTTTTCAGTGTAAGTAGGGGATCTCGGAATCTCCGGTGGGAAAGGTCATGTACACGCTCTCCATTCTCATTCGTTGGTGCAATTCATACATTCATGATAAGCCTCTGTCTTTTGGCCTTAATGTTATTTTCATACAGGTAGGTAGTTCCTATTAACTACTACAATGCAATGCAATGAATCCTGCCTCAATACTTTCAAGAACTAAACTACCGTAACTCTGTTTACCAATAAATTACGTAAATCGTAAATCATAACAGATGGATTCGTCATGCAAATAGATTCTGGATGTGTTCCAGTGTGCATTTATAAGCTATATCTATGCACCTAAAATATATTCTATGTTATAATTATTATTTCGTTTAACTTGCTTACCTACTCGTATGCATTGTAGGTATAATAGTGTATCGATATGTGTCGATATTATTAAGATAAGAGGAACATAATGGAAAGCTGGAGGTAGGTAGGTACTAGGGATGAGATGGGGAGGTAAATACGCTTTTTATTTAGAAAAAATATGAATTAAATCAATTGATTTTATATTTTTTATGACATGTTATCGTTTTACACTGGACATTGGCGAAGTCCCTTTATTGGGTGGGCCATAAACATTAAACAAAGAAGAAAAAGAAGACATGTTATCGTTATTATAATTGCACTCACCTCAAAGAAGATATCAAACGGCAATCCCGTCCGATACTCACACGACGCGACGTGATTCACAATTTTCCGAATTACCCGCCATTCAAAATTCCCCTATGTATTGCCACCTTTATTTTGCTAAGTACGTAGAATTCTGCAAAATGTTATGTTTTTGTATGGGAAAGATACGCACAGATATAGTTAGGTATTGTGAGAAAAACATAATATAAAATCCGAATAAAATATTTTTATTAGTCTGAAATTATTTACTTAATTTAAAAAATCCATTTCGCAATAATTGCGTTAAAATGGATTAGGATAATATTTTATAATAATAATGTGATAATAATGGTATGTATATAACTTGTTTAAAAATTAGTTTTTAAATAAATTCTAATTCGAGTGACTAGTGCCATCTGTTGAGTGTTATAAAATACTGAATTATAATTATCAAACTAAGGTTTACAATAGATGGCGTTAATATCAAATGATGTCTCATATAATTTGAATGTCAAGCTGACAGCTAAAGCTGTCAAGGCTGTCAGAAGATCTATAGTTGTCATTTGTCAGTTCTGAGTTGAACTTCTGAGTTTGTCTATTTTGTTAAAACTTTTTCGTGGTTAAAATAAATATTCTTCTTTTTATACAACAATACCGTAATAATATCCAATTAGTATTGTGCAAGTGTTCAAATATGGGACTATGTGACGAAGGTAAGCAAAGATTCTGGTTTTATACTACGTCATTGGAAATACGTAAACAAGTCAATTATCTCGACACAATTAGAGTTATGCACTTCCTTCACGCGATATTAACTTGTGGAGGATTTTAATATAATGTCACTATATTACATAGATATAATTACTCGATACTGGCTAGTAATCATAATTTCAAGCACTGGCTGGAAATTACTTAAAAGACGATAACTAGTAGCATCGCAATATGTTTATTTAACACTTATTGGTCCTCCGCTGGGCAGTATTGCGGAACTACCGAACGAGTTTGACCTCAAATTAGTTTACAAATGCTTATCATGTTTATGTGTTAAGTGGTTTTTATTTATTGTTTATCATGAAAACTAGTTTTGCGCATAAATATAGTAGTCGTAATATATCGTGCCTACAATCTCATGAATGTTACCTTGAAGAAAACCTTTTAATTACATTAAATCTTATTTTATTGACCTTATCTTGATAATTTTTAAGGCCATAGTATTCATAAAAAAGCCTACCTATATGTTGCCCATACAAATTTCACCAAAAAATTATTTTTTATAAATGCTAATTAAAAACCTCATAGGAGGCTCGTGTCCCAGCAGTGGGAATGTACGTATATGGGCTGATGATGATGATTTTTAAAATATTTACGAACTAGTTTTTTAGAAAAAAAATGTTGCACTTGATAAAAGGTTTACTTGAGTCTGTTTATTCAAAACTGATAAGAATTAAGAATGTAAATAGGAACACCTATCTGGACAGACTGTACTTATTTTCTACACCTACTAGAAAAAATTTGTTTCTGTGGTATTTGAATAATAAATATTCTTTCTAGGGAAATGAATCTAGAGTAAAAGTTAAATACTCACTAGAGTAAAAGTTAAATTAGGTAATTTTGAATGACTCCTCATTTAAACTTAATTAATTTATAGGTACAACTAGCTTTCTGCCCGCGGCTATAATAAATTATATACTAAAACCTTCCTCTTGAATCACTCTATTAAAAAAAACCGCATCAAAATCCGTTGCGTAGTTTTAAAGATTTAAGCATACATAGGGGCATAGGGACAGAGAAAGCAACTTTGTTTTATACTATGTAGTGATAAGAAATAACTAAATCACTACCATATCGCTACAGTTACTTACAATTGTTATTTCTATGTAATTGTTTATTTGTATCCAGATATAAACAATAATTATCAATCATGTATAAAATTTGTTTTCAAGTTAAACTACCAATATCAATCTGTAATAGACTAATTAGACAATAATTATTGTTGACATTCATTAGTACATGAGTCATTATTATGATGTGTAAACATTTATGTTATCAATATGAAAAAAAAGGCAAAGGGGCTTCTAAATTCAAAAAGTTATAAATGTTAAATAGATTTTACTACCACTTTGAATATAATTGGTAGTTAGCTTAATTTAAATCACTCTGCAATTTTTCTCAATAAGACAATATTATAGTGAAGTCTTGTCCTCCCTAGTGGGGTATGGGATGTATGTGATTAGCCTTCTGTGTCCTGCCAGAGCAAGGCATTTTTTTTTCTTTGTGTTTGTATGCCCATGGGTTAATAATTATACCAAGGAGGGAGTCAAGATGATAATAAACACATATTGAAATAGTTAATAATAATCATATCAGTTATTAGTTATGAGATAAAGAATATTCTCTTATATAATTTAAGAGAATATGGCAAATCTAAACTAATATTATAAAGCAGAAGAGTTTGTTTGTTTGAACGCGCTAATCTTCTGGTCCGATTTGAAAAATTCTTTCGATATTAGATAGCCCATTTATCGAGGAAGGCTATAGGCTATATATCATCTTGCTGAGACCAACAGGAGAGGAGCACTGCGGGTAAAACCGCGTAGCACAGCTAGTAAGAAATAAACAGTACACAATATCTGAAACTCAAACAAACACTACAACTCAAATATCTATAACCTAGTTTTGACTATACAAAACACAAGATGCATGCATTAATAAGATGTATATTGATAGTCATGCAACATTGCTATTCTTAATGTACAATTGTAACATATAAAATTACATACTATAATCAATGGTTGTAATTGCTGTCACGGCTGCTGTTGAGGTACTTTAAGAAGCCAATTAGTATCAATTGTAGTGAAACTAGAATCGCCAATTGGTCGCCCTGCAGTGCAGCCACAACTTTGCACTCAATAAATTAACATAGAAATATAAATAGATGGAAAATGACCTTGAACATAGAACAAAAATATGTATATTAAAAATAGAACCTTTTGATTTTGAAAATGTTGGTTAATTATGTATGTATTAGGTAAATCTTACTAATATTATAAAGGCGAAAGTTTGTATGGATGTTTGTTACTCTTTCACGTAAAAACTACTGAATGGATTTGAATGAAACTTTACCACAATATAGCTTATACATCAGAATAACACATAGGATAGGTTTTATCCCGGAAATCCCACGGGAACGGGAACTATGCGGGTTTTCCTTTGAAAACGCGGGCGAAGCCGCGGGCGGAAATCTAGTTAAGACATAAAGATATAAGTTATATTATGGAATGAAGTTGTGTCGAAAAAACCCCATGTTTCTATGTTAGTTGATTGCTTACTATTTACCAAAATTATACAAGATCAGTCATTGAGTTTTAATAAGTATATTTTCTATGCATTTCATAATAAAATACAGATATAGGTAAATTTCGTTTTTGAATTCTTTATTGTAAAATTATTCAACATATTTACCAACTATAATTAAAGGTTTTAAAATAGATTCTTTAATTTTTTATTCTTGTTGTCAAACCTCTAAAAACCTATTGTATTGACATAATATGACGTGGGCTATTAAATGTAGGCACTTTTTAATACTAGCTTATTATGTATTTAAATAAGAAAAATATATAGAGAAAAACTGACGACATTCGAATCTATTCGAAATATATTTTCGGCGTTTTTTAGCATTGAATTAGGTATAACTTATTAGAAAACATTAATTTCTAACAAAAAAAACGAAGCATTATTATTCAGATATAACAAAACGAATACCAGTTTTACCTCGCTATGATGTAAGCAAATATAGACATTCAAAGAAATACACATTAAGTATGTGTGTGAATAATTTAATTGTTAAGGAAAATTGCCTCTATGAAAACAATTCATCTTATACGAATAGTACCTACCATGAAGCAAATTCTTTGTCATTTCCTATAATGCATCCGCTTTAAGGAATTCTTCTAATAATAATTATTAATACTTAAATAGGAATTTTATTTAGTCATACAGTCATGTCTGTTGCTAAGGATTAAACCACAGAATACTTATAAGTACTAACGTAGGTACTTAAACCATTAATATCATGTGATTTAACAAATTACGCATGCTTTTACAAAGCTAAGTCTAAAGCTTTAGCGAATTTATCAAAATACAATCGATAAAATTTAGCTAGTACGTGGTTGTATCTGCTACCATAAAAGGTATAAATAATAATATAAACATAGTTAACAATATTTTACATAATATGCAATATAATAATTGTAGGTTTGGTTTGTCAATAATGAATTGCAATGCACCGATCAAAGTCCAATAGTTCATGATCGATTTTTCTAGAATTAAATGCAAGTCATGCTTACTAAATGGTTATCAATTTGTAAAAGGCGAATACAATGATTGTTTGCGAGTAATTGGTTTTACCTAATATACATTGTTAAGTCTTAACAGCTAATTAAAATTCCTTTCATCTTCTGTATCTGTAAGAGTAAGTTATTATAAACATCTTCTTTGCTAATTAAAGCTTGCACTGAGAAAACTGTCTACCTGAAAATCATGCATATTTTTTGCAAACAATGTGATTAGATTATTTCCCCACTAGGTCATTGAATTGCTTGAAATTGCACTTCTGCTGAGCTAAACTATTAATAGACAATAGTTTACGACTGCAAAAATCATTTTCAGGAATTGATATCTTTCTTATTTAGAACTGGGGGCTTCCAGTAATGTGTTTGGCTTTATTAAACCTTCTGTTACAAGTTACAATATTAGTTCTGATTTCGAGCGAAAATTGTTTATTTTAGGTTGTACCTATAAAATGTTAGTGAAGTCTCGTGTCCCGTGTCTCGTGTGTTATGGGGCATGCCCCATAACACACGACGGGCATATGCATTATGCATCTATTTCACTGATCGATTTAACGGACAAGTCACGATGATCAGTCTTCTGGGTTCTGTATCCTCGGTTCTATGGTCACGTTTATTATCGGTAATATAAAAAATAGTTTTCACCCTTTGCATTTCCTTTTCAAGTCTTACAACTTTTCAATCTGTTTGTAATGGAAAATAAGTACCTAAATACGCTTCAACAGTCGTAGCTAGCTAAAACAAAAAACATGGTACCTGTGTTTGTGTTATATAATAGAATAGCAGTTTTCCTCGAATACGTCTGCCTATTCTTGATGTCAAGGCTGAGGTCAAAACGTCATAGTATACATACATAGGTACTTAAAAATATAGTATGTACAAAACAATGTGCTGTGTATTTATTTAGAAGCTACTTGTTCTCGACGATACTTTTTTGACCATATTCAGACTTCCAATTTCACTTGCTTTTATCATAATTCATTCAAAATTAATATTATTATAGTTATTCGATTGATTTTCGATTCCACAACATTTACACTTTTTCATTAAAATACCACTCTTCGGTCTTTTTCGCTTAAAAGCTCTGTTAAAAACTAGATTAATATTTTTCGCAATCAAAATTTAATAATGAACATATATTTTTCTTCGAAAAAGCAAATAACTGTGTATAAATGTAAAACATATCATAATATACCTATCCAATCACCAATGGTAAAACAAATTGCATAAATTTCATAATGTCGGTAACAAACAAAAAACGACTTCTATTAAAAGGTAAAACAACGATATGTTGGTATAAAAACATACCAGATTCACAACTTGTATTTTTAATTTATTACAAAATATAAAATGAAGGCTAATTTTTGTGGCAAAATGTTCACAAAAACTTTAGACGTATGGAGTTTTTCTGATGTTTATCACTATTTAATGCCTCTGGTTGACTCGTAAATTTTGTAAAAGATTATTCGTGTTTATTTTTTTCATTCAATGCCTTGCAAATTTATGATTTCACTGCAGTAAGACATCGTCTATCAGTTTCTGTCCTGTCTCATTTACAAAAATTTTGTCTGTAAAGATATATTTAATCAAGTTTGTTTATATTTTTGTGGCAAAACAATATTGATTCTTGAAATGTAATAAAGAGATGGACAATGAATCAACATTTTCTACATAGTTTAATTCTTCACCGGCAATCACAATATTTCATCTTTAACTAGTTAACTGTTAACTGATAATCTAAAAGCCAAGTGCGAGTCGGACTGGCGCACGAAGGGTTCCGTACTATCATCTATAATGGAAAATCACGTTTGTTGTAGATATATTTAGCAAAATACGAAAAAAAAAACACGTATATTGTATGAGGAACCACCTTAATATGTATATTGTTGTTATAAAGGCAACGAAAACACTTTATTCGAGAAAATTTCAGCTTTCTAGCTATCACGGTTTATGAGATACAGCCTGAAGATAGACAGGCAGAGTTTTACCCTTTGGGTACGTAACCCTAATAACGTAATTCAAAATACAATGTTCAAATATTTACTATACGGGAATAATATGTACCTATTGTAGTTGCTGATAGGTAGTTGACAATAAAACAAATATAAAAATCGATGATATCATTGACTCTTGTTTTTTATATATATTTGCACTTACAAACCTATCTTCACACATATATGCGTAAAATGACGAAGAAAAATAATAAGCTACCTAACAATAAAATTATTACCAACTAGCGGTCCGCCGCGGCTTCGCCCGTGGTACATATTTACGTTTTCTCTACATAAAAACCATCCTCGTACTTCAAGGAATATAATAAAAAAAGAATTATCGAAATCGGTTCAGCCGTTCTCGAGTTATGCGCTTACCAACACATTTTGCGATTCATTTTTATATCATAGAAGACTAGCGGTCCGCCCCGGCTTCGCCCGTGGTACATAATATTTACGTTTTCTCTACATAAGAACCATCCTCGTACTTCAAGGAATATAATAAAAAAAGAATTATCGAAATCGGTTCAGCCGTTCTCGAGTTTTGCGCTTACCAACACATTTTGCGATTCATTTTTATATACCTAGTGCACACTAAAAGTTTTGCGTTTCTGGCCACCCGCAAATGTTTGAATCTCGAGTGTTATATTTTTTTAACATATGAAATCTCATAAGTTAAGGATAAAAAAAATTTGGGGGGAAGCGCTTGCCAATTTTTTTTTATCTCAAGTTGAAGTTTGTTGTCCGTAGCAAAAACGGAACTAACACGAAACAATTTTAGGGCGATGATTTTTGATGATTTTAAAAGTTCGCTTTCTCCGAAAGCTTGCACTGCTCGCCTTCAAAATACTTTTGGGAGGGAAGCACCTCATTTCAGCACTGTAAGGCATTGATATGCTGAATTTCATCGAGGCCGTGTTTCTCTCCATGATGAAATTCCTGAAGGTCGACCCTCAACTGCGATCACGGAGGAAAATATGGCTACCGTCAGACGTCTAATTTAAGAAAATTGCCATATCACTTATTAGGAGATTCGAGGACATTTGGGGATTGGTATGAGACAAATTCAGAAAATTTTACATGAACATTTCAAAGTTAGGAAGCTTAGTTGTCGGTGGATTGCTCCCAAACTCAATCCAGAACAAAAACGACATCGAGTAGATTGGTGTTCAGAAATGCTATTAAAGTACAATTTCGGACATTCTAATGCCGTGTATAATATCGTGACAGGATATGAAATATGAATATATGGTTATATTCCAGAAAGTAAACACCAATATTCTTTGTGGGTGTTTGAAAGTGACAGCAAACCAACCAAATTGAGGCAGGCGAGAAGGGTTGGCAAACAAATGATTGCATTATTTTTCTCTAAGACGAATCCTGTCTGCACTATCCCACTTGAGTAACAAAATACTGTTAATGCCGAGTGGTACACCACTATTTGTTTGCCCAATGTCTTAGAAAAAATAAGAGAAAAGCGACCTAGAAGTCGGATCTTGTTGCACCATGACAGTGCTTCGGCGCACACCGCGAACAAAACAAAGTCATTTTTGGCTTCTGAAAACAAAGAGCACGTGACTCATGCCGCACGCAGTACTAACCTAGCACCTTGCGATTTCTTCCTTTTCCCAAAAATCTATGATTCAATGAGTGGTTCGACATTTACGAGGCCAGAAGAGGCCGTGGTTGCTTTCAAACAGCACGCAGAAAACATACCCTCGGACCAATGGTCCTCATGTTTCCAGAAATGGTTTGAACGGATGAAAAAGTGTTTTAAATGTAACGGAGAATACTTTAAAAAGTAGTTAATATAATATTAGACAAATAAATTGTTTTATTTATTAGTTACGCAAAACTTTCAGTGTGTCCCACGTATAAGAAGATTATACCTCTGAGGTTAATATATAAAATTATGAACGAAGATTTGATTTAATATGAACCTCGTTCGAAAAAATAGATATTTTGGGATGAAAATAAAATCCTAATTTGACCGTTATGTTTAAATGCAAAATGAAAATTAGATAAGAAAAATAATGGAAAATTTTTTCTCCCATAAAGAATAAGGAGCACAACAGTAAGATATTAGTAATTTCGAATCTATAGATACAATTATTCGATACTAGCTTTCCACCCGCAGCTTCGCCCGCGCAGTCAAAGAAAAACCCGCATAGTTCCCGTTCCCGTGGGATTTCCGGGATAAAACCCTATCCTATTTCCCGGGATAAAAAGTAGCCTATGTCCTTTCTCGGGTATCAAAATATCTCTATACCAAATTTCTTGCAAATTGGTTCAGTAGTTAAGGCGTGATTGAGTAACAGACAGACAGACAAAGTTACTTTCGCATTTATAATATTAGTATGAATATATTATATTGTGATATCTACGAAAATTTCAAGATGGATATTATCTATCCTGAACCATAGAATTCGTCCTCAGTTTTTTATTTTAAATTGAAACTTTCAACTAATTATTCTAGCACTAATAAATAATACAAGAATGAAGAAATTAGTTTCACCATACCAATAAAACATTTATTTCACATATTAATGTTACTTTTATTGAAATATCACATTATTACAAGTGCAGAGAAATATGCTACGTAGTTTATATGCCATACGCGTGCATGTTGCATATTAATTGAGTTGGGAAAATATATGAGTAGGTTTGCAAATGATAAGGTCCTAGGTCAATGCCTTCATAATGATATTGTGTTTCAATGTAAGGAAATAAACGTGCTGAACAACAAATGTTTACTTGCATTTAGTTTGTCATTATTGAATGGCCTGTTTAGGGGGTCCTGACTCGTCTCTGAAGTATTATGACATTGTGATTTGCCGTATCAAATATCTCAGAGCATCTCGGAATTGAAATTTAAGGGCCAATTTTTACAATAA
>CAJQZN010015385.1:0-19919 GCA_907164685.1 Colias eurytheme | reverse complement strand
TTTACTCAAATTAAGCTGTCCAATCAAAGGCATAGTTTACTTGTAGTGTACTGTATAACTATCGGTTTACATGTGTGGGTTTGGCGACACTGGTTTTCATACTAATTAGACATTACAGCACTTCTATATGTTTTTACTGTTCTGTGACTGTACCAGTCATAATAACACCAAAAACTTCCCAGACAATGACAGCAAGAATGAACCATCTCTTCCTATTTTTAATTAATGTCAATTTTCATTAAAACAGACCTCGGAGCACAAAAAGGACGCTTCATTTCAAAGTCAGTTAAAGTTTCATAGGGACAAGCTGTTCTATATAATTATTATGTAGATATTTAACATTATTTTAAAACTATAAATATATTATTTTACAAATCGCTTAAAATATTTGTCACTGAAGGATCTTTTCATTAAGGTAACTGAAATCAATTAATCAATATTTCTTGAACAAGTTAATTAGTGCAAAAAAAACACATGAAATTTAATAACCATTTTAATAAAGTTATTTTTATAATTAAGACAATTCTTACGACACCTCTTACATTTATAAAATACGACAAGTCGGTATAAATTGGCGCAGTATAGCGAAAAAATTCATATGCATAGATAAATCCTAAAAGTAGCACCTTTTAATGAAGAACGTGGTGACCTTGAACATAATATTTGTGTAGAGAAAATAATATATTATAATTACGATAAACTACATAATACATATAACTACATTCAATCAGAAACTGTTGTCGCAGTATTAACTACCCAGTAATTTTATTAACTACATTGAACTAAACAGTCAACCAAAACCTTATTATATTAAGCAGCAACAAAGTAATCGTATAGGGTGCGACCCCTTTTAAACGTTCGAAAGCGTTAATCATGGATATCGCGAGTCTAGACGAAGCCGTATTGCCAGGATTAATGTGAAGCTTCAAATGCCTTGTTTTTACTTTGTACGAAATTTTGATTGTGTAACAATGTTAATTATTGAAGATCTATCAAATTGTTTTTTGTTTTAGGTACCTACTTATGATTTTAATTATTATTAATCACGTTAACGGCTTGTGATGATAATTTACGATTACAAATTATCTTATAGCGCTTACTGACGTTACATTTACGACTGAAAAGAAAACAATATTTGGATTTATTCAAATCAAATTAATAATATGTTATTAAATGATATAATATGTATTCGTCGAAAATCACTACATAGTATAAAACAAAGTCGCTTTCTCTGTCCCTATTTCCATATGTCCCTTTGTATGCTTAAATCTTTAAAACTACGCTACGGATTTTGATGTAGTTTTTTTAATAGATAGAGTCATTCAAGAGGAAGGTTTTAGCATATAATTTATTAGGTTTTAGACAAAGCGGGCGAACCTGCGGGCGGTAAGCTAGTAAACTAAATAAATATCACAATGAACAAAGATTTCTACGATTATCAGTTTTATAGTTCTGTCTACTGTGTTTATAATGAACTCAATGTTACATTAAATGCTAAGTTCTTACTCTATCAAATTTGAAATAGTCTTAAACTTTACTTGGATTAATCTACTTCAAAACATCTAATCCTATAACAATTATGGCTTTAGTAATATTATAATGCTAATTAATTTGAAGAAAGATTACCCGCCAACGCAAGGGCAACGTACTATCGTTCTATTGATGAAGATATTAAATACTTAAATAAATAAATAAATCGTTTTTTTTATACCATTATAATATGTTACATACATTTATTGACCCAGGCTCCTATTATTACGTATATGTTCAATCGAAACTTTGTTATTATTACACACAAAAACGACTTATCAGATTTAAGATATAGATCAAAATCTGGATTAGCAAATAGGCCACAACTTATTCGAGTTTCATAAGAAAAAAGCCACAAGCAGAATTAAAACACTGAAAACAAGTGTTACAAAATCTACTCTGTAACTTGTACTGACGAAGCCATCATTTTAAATATTAAGTATGTTTGTGAATGATAATTTAAATAACTACATATTTAATTTATTTTTGTTCCTTACCTCATTTTTATTTTGGTGCTAAATAAAGGCATATCTAAATCTCTTATATATAAAATTCTCATGTCACAATGTTAGTCTGCATACTCCTCCGAAACGGGTGGACCGATTCTCATGAAATTTTCTGTGCATATCGGGTAAGTCTGAGAATCGGCTAACATCTATTTTTCATATGTACCACGGGCGAAGCCGGGGCGGGCCGCTAGTAAATATCTAAGTATAACAAACGACTCTTAGGATAGAGGACTTTATGAATAAAACTTTTACCTGTAACAATCTAAATACTCATCGCACCTCTCATAAAAGCGTAATGACTCTTTAAGCCAAATAACTTCAACCTACATTTTTATCTGTTACCAATAAAAACAAAATGTCCGTACTAAACGGATCCCAACTCCACCATCCAACTATTTGCATTACTTTTGTAGTGTGTCATAAAACTTGGATAGAGGTGGGTTTAGGGTGCGTCCATGCCTATAGGTGTAGCGACAAGCGATATGATAATCGTATTCAAAAAGATAATATTAACCTAATTAAGATTAACCTAATGATTAAATTTCTTTTCAGATGTTTAAAGCATGAAATGATAAACACATTTGATAAACAAGTGATAACTGCGTTAAAAACAACCGACTTCAAACTTGCACTTGCAACATTTACAAATACAGACAAAAATGCTCATAAAATAAAAACTACTGGGCCTATCCGAATAAAATTTTTATGGGACCAATTCGACACCATCCCGCATCGAACAAAAAAAGAATCACGTAAATCGGTTCAGAAACCTCGGAGTAATCGGTGTACATACATAAAAAAAAAACATACCGGCCGAATTGATAACCCTCTCCTCCTCCTTTTTTTTTGAAGTCGGTTAATGAGAACTTTATTTTTTTCGCTGTTGTAGAAAGAACGGAAGAAACATATTATAAAAGAGCATAAATGTAATAAGATATTATAAATTGCTCGCACAAATCTATGAAAAAGTATACAAAATGTTAGAAAATAAAGGCATATAGGCAATGCTGCCTACGCTACGCTATACAACGCTCCAACGCTGATTTTCAGTGAGGAATGTCGTACAGCTTTTCAATTGTTTTCGCTCAGTTTATCGCTTCCGCTTGTCAATGGTTACAATCGTGATAGTGACATTATAGATCCAGCGAAATAGGGTCGAGTTAATTTGCCCTTTCGTGGGCAAACCGCGTAAATTCTACCATCGCTGCTGATTAATGAAAAAGGTTTGTGGCTAAGTGGTCTATAAAAGTTACTGCGTTACCATATGCGCTCGTTAAATGTATGAGTAACTGGCTCTCTTTAACATCTACCTTAATTAAGTCCCTGAAAGTATGACAAAGTTCTTCTACGTTTAAAACCTTGTGATTTAGAATATCATTAGAATTTCTGCGCGATAATCGTTAAGTACGCTGTGTCAACAATCTAATTTCCAACGATTTCACGATTTCCTTTTTCGTCCAATAACTTTTCATTAACTTGCAATATTCCACCTCAAAATACGGCATTTGCTGATCCTCATTGCGCGTCGTCACGAAATTAGAGCACTACATAGCCCTCTTATTTTCACTTTACCAGTAAAAACGAGACCAGCCAGACTTGGCCTAGCCGTTTCACAATTCAGCACAAAATTAGCGAACAATCCCTGAAATTGTACCGTACGCGAAGCTCAATATAAACTGAACGGTATCGGGAGGATTTTGCGAGGAAAAAATTGTGGTTCGGTTTTTTTTTACCATCTGTTTCTTTATTACGTTTCTTTTATTCGTATTGGCTTTACTTAATTTATGAGTGCAAGTTGAATCGGTTTTATTTCGTTCGCCTTTTATTGATCTATCTAATGCCAATTCGCTTTAGAATCTTTTTTATTTCGTGTTATAATTAAGTGATTGAGTTCAATTTTAAACTTAAGCTACAAAGGCAGTCGATTACATCGTTTTTCCGTTTATTCAATTGTCGCAACGTGCAGTTCTATAATTGCTATATTAACGATAGGATTTGAAGAATGAAGTGAAATACTAACCTAATTATAAATATAATGCAAAAACTGATCTTTAATAAAAGGTATTATCGTCAAAGCAAACCATAACCAAGCAAATACACTTCCTACTTAAAAAATTATGGAAAATTTAAAATTGTCCATATTCAAAGCCAAATGAATTCCTGGGATACGAATTAAACGCAACATATTGTCGTTTCTACTCAATTTACGTTTATCCGTTTCTCCTCTATCAAACAGAAATATACGTCCATTGTTACTTTTCATTTTATTATCCATCTGCTAGATTGCTTCAATAAAAATCGACGTTTCTATTAGATAGATTTTAATACTCACTTTTATCGTTATTGTTCAACGTATTAGAAAATACTTTAACTTTTTACGACGCGAGTAGTGGCTGTTTATAATCATTAGCTATATAATATGTATGGGACATTATTTCATTTTCTTTTATAAGGAAAAATATGAAGCTATTGTTCGTGAAATTTCCTGGAATCGAACAATGGACGTAAAACTTTTCAAGGAACAAAGAGCACGTATAAGCAGTGGAAATTTGTCAGAAATTGATACCCGAAATTGAAAAGTTGTAGTGATCAGGAAGCAAGGCTTTCGAAATACTTGAGATAATGTTTTAGCAGCGAAGTAGATGGTGATTTACATAAATGATTAACTTTACGGCACAAAATTACCTTTTGTTACTTTTAAAAATCATTGGAGTAATAATATAATTTGTTGTACATAATGATCTTGTGATAGGGATATTAAAAAAATTCAATAAACTACTATTTCCTATTTTGGTTTTATTAGATACTACTCAGAAATCTACTTCTAAATAAGGTAGAAATTAACCCTATCCTTCGAATAATTACATGCTACCTATATTTTTAGCCGTCTGGACATCGCAATAGTATATTAACATCTAAAAATATAAAAAACTAATTATGGATACCTTAAGTTTCTCGATATCCTCTTACCTTTAAGTACAATTTCACATGTTTTTCTAATTGACGGTTAAGCCATTTCTACCTTCAAGCGTTCCACAAATCCATAAACAACATTAACGGGAGCTTAATTCGCCTTTTTCAATTACGATAAAATCTATTTGCCCAACACCTTAAGCATAAAGATATTATGCAAACAAGATAGCCGACTAAACAAACTTCTCCCGTAAAATCTTAAACGCCTGTTTAATCACCGTGGCAAATTATCCCATTTTTAGGGATCGGAACACCTATTTCTGTGAAAAACGACGCTTTCGATACGAATAATGAACGGACGGAGTGTTTTCTTTGTAATGAAAAATCAAATACATTTTGTGGAGATGAGAATCATTTTGTAGGCAATCAATTTAATGTAAATTTAAGGCCTGTGATTAACAAATAAACTGATGATGATGATGATAATATTGATAGATTTAGGGCCGATTTTTGAATGCTTGGATAAAACTTATTCGTCGAATAATGTATAAAACTACCATTTTAAAAACGTATTCTAATTGCCCGTATTTGACAGTTTACGTGAATTTTAATATTAACGTGTAATACTTTATTGGACGGATAAGTTTTATCCAAGCATTGAGAAATCGGCCCTAAATGTATTGATAACGCTGTATCCGTAAAGTTTTAGTTAAGCGCGCTTGTACCTACTGCACCTATTGCAATTATTAAATAAACTGATGATGATGCTGACGATGATAATAATTATACCAATAGGTTGATATACCTATAACGATATATCGATGAAATTAAATTTGCATTTAATACTACTGTTATATCTATTCCTATGTCTATTTGTCGTGATTTTATTTCTGGTGGAGTTCCCAAACATAATAATTTCAACTATAGGACCTAACACGCACTTTCTTCATTCATTCATTCGATTCTTCATTCGATTATAAAATCTATCGTCGTTAAACACGCCGCTTAATAGATTGCGCGGGAAGTTGTAAGTTAAGTTCTTAAAAGATTTATTGGTCTGATTGAGTTTGGTCGGAAACTCGGAGGGAAAATTCCCCAGTTAATCACTGTCGATTTGAATACTGCATTGTAATTAATTGCCCGAACATCCGAGTTTGAATTATCGAAAAAGGTTATTACTTTTGTTTGTCACTGGATGAAAAGGGAAAGTAACTTATGTTTGGTGAGAAAGTTCTTAATAATTTGCTTTGCTTTAAGGCTTTCGTTTCAAAGGACGTGTATGGCCTGTTTCAATGTGAACTTAGTTACAATCACTATAAAAGTAAAAAAGGTAAACATTAGCAAGCTAGCTTTCCACACTCCTAGCATACCCCTTATTTTTATATATTTTGTGTGTATACGTCTTTAAATTATTTAGTAAATTGTTATGTATCATCTGGCGAGTTTCTTCTAATATACGTTGTTGCTCTTGGCTTTACATTATTAAAATAAAACGTAACCAATTATATTAAAGTCTCCACAAGCCAAGAGGATTTGATAATTTTGGAACCCATAAATACTTTAATGCTCAACTACGAGCAGAATGTCTAAGAACCTATAAAACTTGTACCTTAGCTATGTAACTACATTCAGCAAATAAAGACAATTTGAACTTGAATTTGAAATATAATTTAAGCATTTTTCGCAACGATCAGACAGAGACAAAGAATTCAACAATTTTATTTATTTAACCTACCATACAAATCATCATTACACACAATATGTTCTTTAAACTTACCAAAAACATATATTTCAACATTACAAAAAGACACAATTTCTATAGAAAATAAAACTGATAACATACCCTGAGTTTTATAGTAGCAGCCTTATATGCGCGGTCAGCAGTATTCTGCGCTTGGCATACAAACGTCTGATTGTGATGTTGTTTTCTCGGACGAAGACGAAGGATAGACCTGTATAATTTAAATTTGTAAGTATTATTAATTGGTATTAATCACCATTATCTTTCTTTAATTATAATTTTTGTCGCGAGAGCACTTGCTAACAATTTTTTTATGAAATGTCTAACTTAGGCCGTGTTTGCAGCATTATTTTAAAATTGTTAAGAAAGTAGAACTGATGCAAGGTAAAATCAACATTTAGGTAGTTATATAGGTATTCCAATATTTTAATTTAATATTCCTGTCATCAATTACTTAATATTAAGTGCCTTAATTCAAATAAAATTTCAATGGCATCTTTTGTATTCCATGTAGCATTTAAATCTCTCCAAATAATCAAAATTCAACGCTTTATATACCAACTTTAATATCAAGAATTTCCAAAAATAATTAATATTCCATTCATTAATAGCCTCAGTCATGGCACGCCATGACTGAGGCCTATGTCCAGCAGTGGACAAACATGGGCTGTTAATGATGAATGATGATGATGAATTAATATTCATGCATTTATGCCTTATAACGCTTATAGTAATCACATCACACGAAAAAGCTATTACAAAATGGCCATATCCCCATCTACGTTTCTATTCCAAACGCCCAAACCTCAATTAGAACTTCAAAGGTAGTTTAAAGTTAAATTCTAACGTCTCTACCGTAATTACCTTGCAGTATACCGTCGTCCGTCTGACATTTCTTCCACAGTATACGTCACTCCTTGCGTCAAAACGTTGCCTTCATTATCCACCCATGTTATCTGTAATATCATTGCTATTACTTAGGGCCGATTTTTCAATCCATGGTTAAAACTTATCCGCCCAATAAAGTATTATACGATAATATTAAAATGTCACCCGTAAACTGTCAAATACGGCCAAAGAATATATTTTTGATATGGTAGTTTAGAACGTTATTCGATGAATAAGTATTAACCAAGGATTGAAAAATCAGCCCTAAGATGATAAAACATTTCCTAGAATGGAGATCTATTAGGTTATAATATGCTTATAAATGGGAATAAAAATTTACCGTCGTGAACTTCTATTTTTGTCCTAATTCAGGAAATAATACATTATAAAAAAATAGGTGTCTTTATAAATACGTATGTAACTTTTGCTGCTAGAACATGTTACAGTAGAATATAGCGTTTTGACTCATTTCAAACTTGTAGGATAGAAATTCGATCAATCAAATGTTTTATTGTGGTTTGTATAATATATAAGTTCATTAACTAGATTTTTTACCTGAAATAAACAAATAAAATAAAATAAATAAATAAA
This sequence comes from Colias eurytheme, assembly GCA_907164685.1. Classification (NCBI taxonomy): domain Eukaryota; kingdom Metazoa; phylum Arthropoda; class Insecta; order Lepidoptera; family Pieridae; genus Colias; species Colias eurytheme. The sequence goes on along the minus strand of CAJQZN010015385.1, from coordinate 11,747 downwards.
TAAAAAATAATATTACTTGCTAGTAAATACTACGATTTACACGAAGGTTCAATTCATGCAAATTAATAAATTACAAAATTGCTGAAAAGCCAGCACTTCTAACTCACTTCCGCAGCTGGTTTGCCACCAACGGACACGCACTCAAGATCAACATCTCTATCTTCGACCGCTTGTAGTACTGGCCCTTTCAGTATTTTCGGAGATTCCGGTGGCACTAATACTGTGAGACGGGCGTATCTTGATCGGATTGCTGCTTCACCTGTTGATGTTAATTATATTATAATTTGTTTGTTGTTTCTTTGTATGGGTTATGAAATAGAAGAAGGTATTTGGCTCATATTATAGGGTAAAGAATTCGCTACGCATTCAGAACGTTCAATCATTTTTATAACATCTTTTAAAAATGTAGCCAGTACAGCTTAACACATTTATCAATATGAACTATTCTAAACTATGTGCAGAGGAACGTTTCTCCTTAAATATAGGACATACTAAATTCGATCACAATAACATCAGTGGTTACCATGATGTCCAATAGCAGTATTACTTCCAGTTTGAAAAGCATACAACTGTTGAATCAAAGGAAACGTTACAAAGCGAAACGAGAATGACGCTGGGATTGAACTGGCATCGTAAATCATCAGGAATGACGAATTAATACACTGCTTGTTTCACAATCCATGACAGGGTTCAATCAGTTTTCATGCCCTCGTACCATGATGTTTTAAAACAGTATTATGTGGGAAAGTGACAGCACTATAGGTCGTCTAGCGCTATCACTTTCGCACATTGGATATAATACTGCTATACGACATCATGGTAACCACTCTGAATATCAAAACGTCTAGGGAATAGTCCTGTCAGTACTTGTTTAAATATTAAGTGATGTTTGGTATACAATCACTAAATGATTGAACAATATTTCGATGTAATTCTACATGATTGATAAGTTATTTATTACTTTGGTTTGTTCTTGTCATTATTGAATCCTTACTAATATTATAAATTCGAAAGTGTATTGTAATAAATTGTAATTGTAATTGTATGTAAACACTATGTAAATTATAATGAATAAATTAATAAATGAATAAATGAAATGAATATTCGTTCCTACTTTCATACCACAAGGGAGTGACTTTATATGATACTAGTGGTCCGCCCCGGCTTCGCCCGTGGTATATATTTCGCAATAAAAGGTAGCCTATGTCCTTTCTCGGGTATCAAAATATCTCCATACCAAATTTCATGCAAATTGGTTCAGTAGTTTAGGCGTGATTAAGTAACAGACAGACAGACAGAGTTACTTTCGCATTTATAATATTAGTATGGATTTGTGTCTGGAGATAGTTAGGGATTAGTCTTTCTTTCTTTCTTCTTTCTTCTTTCTTTCTTAATTTCTAATACTATTTATATAGGTGGAGGATATATTGTTATTCGTAAGGTCCCATCATTTAGCATTATTATTGCCTTATTATTAATTCTATATCACCGACACCGTAATATTTATTTATTTATTTATTTATTTATTTATTCAGGAAAACATTTACAATTCTTAAATACTAGACACTTAAAAAGAAGAAAAAAACAAAATACACTTAAAATCTAAAATTAAATTAAACAAAAATGAATACAAGAAATGTTCCCTGAAAAGGTCTTGGCTCAGCACATTGTCATAGTTCTGAGAACCATAACGCTGATATTCTGCCAAGACCCAATATCCTGTGAACATTACAATATAACGCTATTAATAAATAATTTCCCATTTCCGTAAATCAGTAATGTATTAGACTAGATATGCCCTGCGGTTTCACATTTAATTTAATCTCGATTTCAGAGCATTTGAAATTTTGATTTTACTATAGAGATATAGGTATATATATATCATTTTTTCACTCTTTTGAATATGAATTTTTCAATTCTGACTACTTTAATGAGCGTATTTTACTGTAACGTTTTAAAACAGTATGACTGATGCTTAATTTAAAAAAATAATAGATACCTATAACAACGGGTCACCATGAAATTTGACTTTGATTGCAAAGCATTAAATTTGGTAGTTTAGGTCGTAATTAGACGGAAAAAAAATATATGGCATGAAAAACTTTGCTTTTGTGCTTAGAAGACTGATTGAACGAAATTTTTAAAAATCTCGGATTTTAATTTTTGATTGAAAATAAAACTATTGAAATAAAAATGTTTATTATTTTTATTAAGTTTTACTATCAAATTAGCTTACAGAAAAGTGGGAAATAACTTAAAAGTGCACACTTTTAATTTTTCTTTTATGTTCATAGCTACTTTCTCTCAATAAACCCCAAATATAGTCGCCCATCATGTTTTCAATTTTCATTGAATTGGCCTTGATAGCGTTGTTCAAAATTTATGATGTCCTGATGGAAACGTTCTCCTTGCTCTTCGGAATAGGCTCCCATATTGTTTTTAAATTTATCCAAATGAGCATGCAGCATATGTACTTTTAATGACATCCTGCAGCCCATGGCCTTAAAATTTGTAATTTGCCTTACCTTCCAAACACCTTTTACAATAACTACAAGCAACATGTGGAGCCCATGGCTTATGTTGATTCCGTACAGGACAGTCAAAATATGCTTCATAGGCTTCACAGAGAACATGAGATGTCTTTAGTTCATATTTCACGTCTCGAACTTTAATAAATTGACCACATATAAAACAAAATGCATCAGCATCGTATTTGCACTTTCGTGACGACATTTTAAGTTATTCTGGGCTTGTAAATAACACCTGATGGTTGTTTATCACTCGGGTGCCATCTAGCAGCACATTGTAAACGTTAACACCCCACTCTCACCGCGTGGTCTTTTTAAAAATATTAAAATCAATTAAAATTTATGAAAAAATTGAAAAATTAGTATTATTATTATAACTATCACAAAAGCAAACTTTATACCGAAAAAAGGTATTTTCTTTTCGTTTTTGTGCATAACTAACTGGAAAATAATAGTATAAACTTTAGGACAAAGAACGAAAATTTTTTTGTCGAGTCGTGTAATTGTTAATAATTATTACTATATGTTTTCTTTTTCTTTTGTTCAAGCGAACAAGAAGTTAGTAAATATATAAGACAAAAAATATTGAATAAAAACTAGGTACAAAGTAATAAAAACTGAATAAACAAGTCGACCAGCCTCAAAAAGGGAATAGCGCCACCACAAAATTCTAGACAGGAATTTTTAGTTTCAAACTTGCGGGAAATTTGGTCGCTTCTCTAAGTGCGCCTTTGAAGGAATAAATTTATTCATGCACTAGCTATTCGCCCCGGTTCCGTCTAGATCGTAATTTTATATGTTTCAATATTTTATTAGTTATCCCAATCCAAGTAGAGACGAATCCATACTAATATTATAAAGCTGAAGAGTTTGTTTGTTTGTTTGAACGCGCTAATCTCAGGAACTACTGGTCGGATTTGAAAAATTCTTTCGGTGTTAGATAGCCCATTCATCGACTATAGGCTATATGTCATCACGCTAAAGACCAACAGGAGAGGAGCCACGCGGGTGAAACCGCGGAGTACAGCTAGTATAACTATAAATCATTAAAGTCTGTTGAGCCGATCTCGAGTTATAAGTTGTGTAACTAACACGACTTTCTTTTATATACAAAATAGATTTAAAAACATTTAGGTAACGTATTTTACTAAACAATAATTCATATAAACCTTGAAAGTGGATCATTTACATAAAATTCGTTCATACATCCATGTTAAAAAAAATTACCATTATTTGAAAATGAAAAAATGAAAAAATATTTATTTGGACCCACATTATAAAAAGTTTACATACATGAGACACGACGATCGCCTAAACTAGGTACTAGACCTGTGCTATAGGCGATCGACGCTTTCCACTCCTATGACACAGTGCCTTTATAACGTGAGTAAAAACGTAGGTAAAGATAGTAACGTGAGTATGTGTGTGTGTGTGTGTGTGTGTGAGTGTGTTTGTGTGTGTAGGTGTGAGTGTGTACGAGGATGCGTGCATAATATATTAATAGATAAGGTTTACATACCTAAATATTTACTTATACCAATAATATGGAATACATAACAATTAAGAACAACATCTTGTTCAACTGTATACTACATCAATACTTTGTAGTCTACAACAAATTCTCGTAAAAAACCTTTATAACAAGTCTATCAGAGCATTTGTAATCCAGTTAGCTCGTCTAAGAAACGAAGCCTTATATTTTCTTCATTAACTGCTTACTTTATAAAGTCAATGACCGGTTTAAATGTACACGTATAGTTTAAAGGATAAAACAATCGAAATATACTAATCTATCAAGCAGTTTCATTGTAGTAATCTTCAAATATCGCAACACGAGAATTTTATATCATACTAGATTTCCGCCCGCGGCTTCGCCCGCGTTTACAAAGGAAAACCCGCATAGTTCCCGTTCCCGTGGGATTTCCGGGATAAAACCTATCCTATGTGTTAATCCAAGTTATCCTCTATATGTGTGCTAAATTTCATTGTAATCGGTTCAGTAGTTTTTACGTGAACAAACATCCATATATCCTTACAAACTTTCGCCTTTAGAATTATATATATATATCATACTAGCTGTGTCTTGCGGTTTTACCCGCATTGCTCCGCTCCTTTCAGTCTTAGCGTGATGATAATTATATCCAAATTATTGTGGCAATAAATACATTCATTTCATTTCATTTCATTTCGCCTTCCTCGATAAATGGACTATCTAACACCGAAAGAATTTTTCAAATCGGAAAAGTACCTAGTTCCTGAGATTAGCGCGTTCAAACAAACAAACTCTTCAGCTTTATAATATTAGTATAGATTAGAGATGGTAGGATAAAACACAATGATAATACGTTAAAGACTGCATGTGATATTATAATCATATTCATAGTATGTTTCAAACCACTAGTAGATAGAACTCTAAGGCTCTACTATAGTAGATATATTAGTACTAGCATTCCGCCCGCGGCTTCGCCCGCGTTTTCAAAGAAAAACCCGTTCCCGTAGGATTTCCGGGATAAAACCTATCCTATGTCCTTTCTCGGGTATCAAAAAATCTCTATACCAAATTTCATGCAAATTGGTTTAGTAGTTAAGGCGTGATTGAGTAACAGACAGACAGACAGAGTTACTTTCGCATTTATAATATTAGCACAGATATTAGTATGGATATATAAAGTGTCTAGCTTATATTAGGACACACTAAAACCTAACAAGTGTAGGCTACAAACAATTGCTGTGACAGACTAACAACTTCGACTTGTGTAAATTCGGACTGTGGTATGGATCATGTTATGAGATTTTTCAGGATACATATTTTCTTTTTAATGTTATAAAAATCATGTTATGTATTTACTAGTATTTGACTAAATATTTAGTATAATAGAAATACGATAAAGAGTAGGTATTCTATTATTATCTGTGATATAGATGAGTAACTCATTGATACGAACAAAATAATTATTAAATAGGTAAGTATATTAACTCTGCTTCTTTCTTAGTTATATTCTATAGCTACAATAAATTATAATTCTCCCTTTGATTGCCTCGTCGCTTCATAACCTTCCATTCATAATAATGTTCTTCGTATATTTCTTACTTTTCCATATCTTTATCCAAGTTATGACAACAAAATATAAGCAACTAGCTGTGCCCCGCAGTTTCACCCGTGGCTCCGCTTCTGTCGGTCTTAGCGTGATGATATATTTATATAGCCTTCCTCGATAAATAGGCTATCTAACACCGAAAGAATTATTCAAATCAGACCAGTAGTTCCTGAAATTAGTGCGTTCAAACAAAGCTTTATAATATTAGTATAGATAAAACTGCAACTCATCTTACTTGTACCACAGCTCAAAACCGCTGCATTTTACAAGTTTGTGTACTTTGGCCGTTTCAAATGGCCCTTTCTTTACTCTGCGTTTTTATGGCATAGTTACATAGTGACAATAGGCTGGTAGCTGGTATGAAGACAAGTAAATAAAGACTCTATTGTATTAGGAGTAAAGTTCAAAGTTGTACTGCATTCGTATATTGGAATAGTATTATTTTAGGAGCCTTTTTGTTGAAGATGTGAATTTAAACTAAGAATATAAACAATTGTGATTTGTATTTTATGGTTGGATTTCAATAATAAAATGCATAATTTGGTAAGTAAAGGATTGCATACCCAACCAAAAACTAAATAGAAGTAAAAAATAGCTACATTTTAAAACTCTGTAGTTATAAATTGTGTATTTCTATACATTTAAAAATACCTCTTCAAAGTTATGCATAACCTATATATCTACATAGTATGTACCTCTATATATACCCGTGACGGAAGTCGTTAATTTCTGAAGCCATACAAACAAACATCACAAAGGGGATTCGTAATATCACGAGATAGCTTACCCCTCGTTATCATCTTGAATTATTCAAGAGTCAATCGAGGTAACTGGCTTTAACTATGTAAGTCTTCCAGGCCATTTGTTTTGTAAGGGTGTTGGAGCGTTTTCATACGATTCTTTAGGTGTGAAGTCTGCAGCAAGGCTAATACGAAAAAGAACTTCTACTAGAAGTAGTTGCAGAAGTCGTAAAATGTTATTTGTAGAATATATACTTTATATTATAAAGCTGAAGAGTTTGTTTGTTTGAAGGCGCTAATCTCAGGAACTACTGGTCCGATTTGAAATATTCTTTCGGTGTTAGATAGCCCGTTTATCGAGGAAGGCTATAGGCTATATATCATCACGCTAAGAACAATAGAAGCGGAGTCACGCGGGTGAAACTGCGGCCTGCGGGGCGCAGCTAGTATATTTATATGAATTGTTCCGTATACATTAGGGTACTGTTAGACAGTAGAGCATTTACTCGTAAACTGTAACAGAACATCGAGCATTGCGACGAATCACGAATGCCTATAAAATTATTCTTTTCAGTTTTAGCTATGTTTTCGCTTATCTAAGAGAATAACTAAAATCAACATACGAGTATCTTTAGTTTTTACTCTTGTACTAAAAATGAGTACTCTATCTTTTTTATAAGGCGTATAATTTACATTGTATTCTTTCACTATGCCTTACTTTGTTACTTTGTATTTTACTTTTTAGAATTTTTGATAATCTCCATTGCTCACAAATGTTTATTCGTTATTTTTGCTATGCTATTGTATTACTTACTAAGTTGTTTAAACTTAAATGTGAGAAGACGATATTTTAGGAATTTTCAGAGGAATTATTGCCCAGAACTATACGATTTTCATACAGTAAAGACTGACTACCTATCTTTTATAGACGTTCTACGTTACACTACATTTACCATTGGGAATCGATTTACGCATAACTAAGACCTGCAATAAAGACATTTTTCATTTTTCATGTCCAATAAAATATATTTATGAGAGTACATTATGTTCCTATTTTTGTGCATCTTTAAAAATGCCAACGAAGCAATAAAATAACGAAATTAATTTTAAACATTATTACCCATTATTGGCAAGAAAAATAACATAGTTTACAAAATAAACATGATTATTTTTCTATGTCGGTTAAAAATCCATCTATAATGTAAAAGCTTGTCATCCTACAAATTAGAACAAAGGCATTCCGGGACAAATAACTCAATAAACAACTTTAAGTCAATTCTGCAAAGTTTAATTTTCTTTAGCAAAATTGTGAACAGGGTAACTTCATTACGAACTTTGCTGGGACAAGAGATATTAATATTTTTTAAGCCAAGCAAACGTAATACGATGAAACAATTTTTAGATTAAAAAGAAAATTTATATTAGATGTAAAATGTAATATATTTATTATATTTTACCATTTTTTAGTTAATACCGAAAATAATAAATCTTCAATTTTTTATGCGTGTAAGCTGTTACGAATAAACTCTAAATCACTAGATATTAAAAAAAATCCCAGAAAAAGTCTAATCTTCTAGTGCCTAACCTAGTGCCTAGTGTTCTAACCATTATATATTCTAACCATTATACTATATATTATGTATGTTTTATCCTTCACAAATAGAACAGACCACACAAATCAAAAACAGCCTCTCAATTTCACAACCCATTTCAAAATACTAGACAAACATATTTTTTGCAGAATGCAGAATCGTTTACATGTGTCCAAACATTTTTAGCGGGAACAACAAAAAAATAACGGAAGCTCTAAAAATTGAATATTTATATTTGAAACGTAAACAGCATTGTGACATGTGCGTTAAATAACATAACACGTGGTTTGAATTTATTATTTGTTTTTATTAATTACTGGCCACCCTGGTTTCACATGAGTCAAATAAATAAATAGGTACACTAGTAAAGGCTACGGATTTTCGAAATGTACTTGAATAAAAAGTTGCCATCGCGTCGCAGTCATCTGGTTGAATCTGCTATTTGATTGAATGACTAGCCCGTTCATTGAATGACTATATATTTTATCGAATGACTGCAATATATAAACTTATCAGTTATCACTAGTTATCTTATAAAGTGTCAGATTTAAAACTGATACGATCAACAGTTTATGCGTGAAAGACTCACATACATACATTCAGCCATTTTCACTAATTTTCGCGCCCCTACCGTATAGTAAGATATATTAATTATATTTTTTATCATATTTCCCTTCTCTATACTTTTTAAATTATGATTATATTAAAAACAGTGAATATTACAAACTAGTTTCATCAAAAGAAAGTATGTAGACATCCCACGGGCACTCTAAAATTTCTATGAATAAAAAGTATGCGCTTATTCCAGACGGTATATCTTTGTGTCAAACTCCCGTAAGTAATAATAATAGGGTGTCCCACTGTTGGTAAACTAAGCTCAAAGGAGGTTATAGTTTTGCATACGGTGAACTGAGTACGTAAAAAATACTTATAAAATTACAGACGCATTTTTTTTCAAATAGATGAATTCTTAAAACTCTATGTGTACACCCATAACAAGCAACCCGCCCAACTTTGCCACCAGCACGTGAGCTATCGTTTAAGATTTTGTTTTCTTAGACAAAATGCTCACATTAGAAAAACGGTACATGCCGGCTGCGCGAAGCTAGAGAAGAAAACATGGATTTTCAGGAAAAATTTAGCAAAAAATTTTAGACGTGATTTATTTTGTTTAAGTATTTTTTACGTGATCAGTTTATGTAAAACTATGTCCCTTCGCGCTTAGTATACCCTGTATACCTAAATAACATTAAGTTCAATTGATATAACATAGGTCAAATAGCAACCTCAACACAACCACTAAAAATTATTTCAATTAACATTTCAATTTTCAAATCAATCAAAACATGTCTTGCTTAAACAGTTTTTTGAATTTAAAAGCCATCAAAGTTTAAAGCCACCAAAAACTTTTTCCTATATAATCTATACTATCTATACGAATACTTATATTATAAAGCTGAAGAGTTTGTTTGTTTGAACGCGCTAATCTTAGGAACTACTAGTCCGATTTGAAAAATTATTTCGGTGTTAGATAGCCCATTTATCGAGGAAGGCTATATTAGCTATATATCATCACGCTAAGACCAACATGAGCGGAGCACTGCGGGTAAAACCGCGGGGCACAGCTAGTAAATAATAACAATAAAGACGAAGCATTGCTACCAGTATAAACCATCCATATATTGCAATATACAAAATTATCCAGTTACCAAGTTTCTCACGTAAGTCGTAAATGGCAATTTTTCTTATTTATGACTGAACGTATCGAGTCATTGTATTGGATTTATAGAAACTGTTCTTTAATATTAAATATGATTCTGTATTGATACAGTAGAAAAAAGTGTTAATGTAGGTTTGAATACCTAAATACTTACAACTTCGTCTCACTTACACCCGTTGCTTGGAAGAAATTGCTTGTAAGCAATAAAGCCGCTCTTAACATAAAATATCTTGTTTTTATGAAAATTTGTATGCAATAAAGATTTTAAATAAATAAACAAGATACTGTACTTAATTTATTATGGAGACTAGGTATTACAAGTAGGCTTTTTGGCGCATTGAACTTGTAAAAGTGCAAGTAAATTCGCGGTGCATAGCTAATAAACATATTATAATATTTTTAAATGTTTTTAAATATTTTCAACGACCATTTGAACTAGATACAACTCCATGTGCGTAAGTCATTATCTGAGTATTCAGGTAATATTTAAAAATAAAAAATATTCCGTTCGTTCTAAAACCTTCGCATACAAAATTATATACACATAGAAAATTACCTTTAGGGCCGGTGCTCACTTGACACTGGTACATGGCGTCATCATCCAACAGCACATCTCTAATATCCAATGAATAATCTCCTGAAACAATATATTATTATCATCACTACATATTATAAAACAACTAGATTTAGCCCGCGGCATCAACGGCTTTCTAAAACCGAATAAATTATTACTAAAAACCTTTCTCTTCAATCACATTATCTATTAAACAAAACCGCATCAAAATCCATTTCGTAGTTTTAAAGATTTAAAATGGTCCGGGAGCCAGCAGCAGATTTTATGACCAAGTTCCTCTCAAGCGGTAATTAGTAAAATGCATCAAAGTATAGTATTATGAAGCCTCGTGAACGTCAGCTGGAGCTCGGTTGGGGGGAAGAGCGGTTGTAGCCTCCCGTATCAGCTGACGGTTTTTCCACCAAGATACAGCCAGCTGACATATATATTTATCCACAGTTACATATAAGCTATCATCAAGTAAATTTTTGTTTGAGAGGAAATAACGGAAAATAAATTTTTCTTTAAATTTAACTTTCATGTTCGAGACACCAGCTGACGTATAATACACCATGTTGTAACCAGCTGACTATTTTTTTTCGTTGAGATATTGGGTTAGCTACAATTTGACAAATTTTTAGCTGAGAGGAAATGAATGAATGAATGTATTTTTTTTCCTATGGCTACAACCGCTCACCCCCCCAACCGAGCGCCAGCTGACGTTCACGAGGCTTTATAATACTATACTCTCATGCGTCTGACGAATTATCTCTTGAGAGGAAATAGTTAACCAAATTTGCACCTGGCTCCCTAACCAAAAGCATAAATAGGGACATAGAGACAGAATGACTAATAATATGTAGTGAATTCGCTTCCCGCTGTCCGTCCGTATCTTTAAAACGAGGTACTAAACAAATCTTGATGCAGGTTTTTTGTGATTTAAAAGAAAGGTTTATATTATGTATTCAATATGATACATGCACTCGTGTAGAGCTAGGGCGGTGCTCTAGTTATATTCAAACATTTGTCTATTCAAGAATATTAGTCTCTGTAATATTACTACCAGTAATTGTGTTCCTACTTATACAAACTAAACAACGTTCCACTGCACGTATCGTCATGAAACACATTCGACAAAATCTGCATTCTAGTATGAAAACAACGACATACGTATCATTTTAATAAGTAAGTATCATTTTAATAGGTATCATTTTAATATGTAATACGTAGTTAATATCACTACATAGTATAAAACAAAGTCGCTTTCTCTGTCCCTATGTCCATATGTATGCTTAATTCTTTGGAACTACGCAACGGATTTTGATGCGGTTTTTTAATAGATAGAGTGATTCAAGAGGAAGATTTTAGTGTATAATTTATCAGGTTTCAGACAAAGCGGACGAAGCCGCGGGTATGTTAGTGAACTTAGCAGATCATTTTTAGCAGATCAAAAAAAAAATGTGAGTTCTTATCGCGTGCAGTTGAGTTCTACAGTTCCTGATACTTTTTAGAAATA
>CAJQZN010015364.1:0-13779 GCA_907164685.1 Colias eurytheme | reverse complement strand
CAATGAAAAAACATCCAGCGCCCGCACATTATCGTGCGCCCCGCCACCTGGTGGAGAGGTGTGCGAGAGAGATAGCATATATACAACGGAAAGAGAGGGCAAAATAGGCGGAAAAAGCTAGGTGCCTTCTCAATGAAGTAAGCTTCAAATTACGGTCAAGTGTTTAATAGAAATGTAGATTTGCTAAATGTTAGCGAATTTGATATGGATAAAACTTTAGTTGATGAATATATTGAAAGTGGTGTTACATAAGCATTAGAGATATTAAATGTTGGATGTTCAGACGATTTTGTAATAATACAACTAAAAATATGATTAATTTAACACTGTAATACAGTTGTAACAACAGAAAATTTTACAACAACTTACAGAGTAGTACAACTTATTTGGCGGTCTTATCACTTTTTAGGAATCATAGAGAAAACACACAAACATTAACTTCTGAAAAAAGACGAAATATTGATATTATCAGTTCATCTATATAAGACGCCTCTTGAGATACTTTGTAATGGCCACCCATTAGGCCACAATAAGCATGATCAAATCATTAAATAACAAGAAGAAATCCATTTAAATTCGCGACGCGGTCAAGCCGTGTGTGTCCACAATACACGATCGATGACCGACTTGAATATGTTATCAGTTCCCTTTAAGGATGGCACGTCCGCACTCCCGTATTTACTTGTTAACCACTAACCATTTTATTCACTTGATTTTACTCTTTAAGAATGTCTGAGAATTAATCAATTTCATTTTCTGGCCAAGGATACAACGCATGTTGTTGTCTGCAGATTGTTTGCGCTGGATTCAAAACACCGACAAACATACTAATTGTTCTGTTTACGGAAACATTTATTCAACGAGGCTTTTTAGAAGCGCTTTTGAAACGTCACATTACAAAAATTAATTACCTACTACAGACTAGCTCAGAATGCCGTTTCCGCAGAGAAGAAATATTGTGTTTTTAGATTAAATTACAGCCAAATTCAAGGTGTAACTCAGTAATAATAGCAATTTACGTAAATCTTATTTTAAGGGTTCTTACTTCTTTGAATATATAACTGTCAAAATATCCTGACGATTTGTAAAAACGCATGGGTAGATCTCCCTAAAACTTTTGCTAAGTCACTATTCCCTCTGTAGGTATACTTAACTAAGAATCTACGCACATGATCAGCGAACACAAAATGAAACATCGCCACTCAATTTTGACTTCTGAGTAAAATTGAACATCAGATAATCTATTGCATTATTAAGCAGAATTTCTCTGTAATATTTCGTACAAATTGAAGCTAAATTGCGTCGCATTTAGCCGGTAATGGCTACGCATTTCAACCCCCGTCCCTGGAGCTATCCTCATTATGTATTCATTATCGAGTTAGTGACGTCATCCAAGTTTGTTTCGATCAACGTATCTTTGGTATCAATATTGATGCAAATTTAAATATAGTCCGCAGATTATAGGGTTAGAAACTTAATCACTACAGTTAGTATCGATAACCAAGTCCTGCTATATATCTAAATTTGCTACACAATACACAATATACATATACTACATCTTCTATCTACTTCTAACGTTACGTGTTTGTAATATAATTGTCTTTGTTGATTTGTCCTCCAGTGATAATTACATTCTCTATATTATGTACTTTGATACATTGAGACATTGTTGATACAGTAGCTTTCGTAAATGTCGAGTTCTGTCAATCATGTAAATTGTTCTCATAAATAAACGAAATTATCCCAAAATGCAAATGCTCTGGCAGACAACACTAACTTGAAAAGTAAGTCAAGAGGGCCCGAACATGGAATAATGGAAGACTAGAATCGTTATGTTAATCCTTGATTACATAAAGCAGAGTCTATACAAATATTCTAGATAGTTCCCTAATCAAAGGATCTTGATGAGAGTCAAGATGATTAAAAGGAATTTCAATAGTGTTCTCATTTAGTATCTTAAATAACACGCTTCTTAAGGCGCTACCCGGCAATTTCGACTATGTTCAACCTCTATAAAGTCTGGTACAACATAAAGCACAATACCGAAAAAAATATATAAAATAGGATGGTCTTTGATCTTTAATTGCTCGCGAGGACTTTTTTCCAAAGTTAATAGATTTCTAGAAAAAAAATGTGCCGTGGTCATCGATTTTTCCGCAAATACTCTATAAACTTCGTAACCTGCTGACTTAGAGCTCTGAAAATTTTATGTTTAATAAATTATCAGTTACACAACATTCCCTGACGAGGATATTTTGTTTCACTGATTAGTATCTTTTTAAATACAAAATGCGAGGAAAAAAGAAGGTGCAGCGGGAGAGGTTTGAGATCCGTCAAGTATGGTCAAGGTTATTAGCGCATGTATAAGCCTTAATAGAACGTTCTAATTACACCATATTGATCATTCCTGTAACTCATATTTTAGTGTCACGGCTTTGATGTCAATTAATTGAGACTAGTCGTGGGACATGTTGTTTTAATGGAAATTTCATGCGACTGAAGTGGTTCTTAACGTTGTTAATTATGCAAATCTTATCGGAATACGAGAATGAAGTAATGAATGTTTGCATGTATCAACGCTTTAATCTGTGAAGATTAGTTTCTGTGGCCATTTCACAGCGGTTTATATTTAACGACTTACACTTTGTCAAATGTGGAAAGAGATGAATGATGTTATTCTCGACGTAGTATTTAATGAACTAGCGGCTTCTAGACCATATAAATCATCAACCCAAATCTCAAGAGGGTTGCCAACTCTAGCAATTTCAATGAAATATATCGCATGTCGTAAAGTTACGTTGGCACAGGATTACGTTACCAGATTTGGATCTTTTCAAAATGAAATGAAGGGATCAACCCTTTTCAAACGTAGTATTGGGTGTTGGGGCTTAATACCGTGTTGTATTACACTTTTCTTACGTAAAATTTTACCATAATCGGTCACAACAATGCTTATTCTATTTATTTTATTCACTATGCGACTGTGTCTTTTGCTGAAATATAAATGTAGACATTCCTATACGTCTCTCTTTGATTAAATTTTCTATTCGCCCAGTCGTTGTTTATTCTGTTTCCTAAATTGGCTTAAATTTGAGAAGTCTGGCTCTTATACAATCTTCTCCTTTTTTTTGCATAGCTATTTATTTACTTACATATTATATCTTATTTTTTAAATCAGAGATAAATGGATATTAAATAATCACATCTATCTTATTATTATATTAAACGTTTTAAATAATTTATTTAAACATATCGATTCAATCTTATCTCGTCAACTGTTTTACGTTTTAATCTGATGCGATAACTTCTATATAAATTGATTTAAACGGGAAGTAAGTGACGTGAAAACAAATATGATATTACCAAATTATCCTCCTTTGATCAATATCGCCGGAAATAATTTCAATCTTTAACCATACAAGCAATACCTTCAAATTTATCTTTGTTTTTCTGTATCAGATATTACAGAGATAATCAAACGAGATTATATTATTCTTACAAATATTTTTTTCATTACAGGTAAACAGCTCTCTAAGTTTGCATACGTAGAAATGTCAGCCGTTAGCAGCGAAGTCATTCACATACAGAAAGAAAAGCACTAAATTGGCGATGACTTCTGAAAAGCCTGTAGACGTAGTTGAAAATGCAAACGTAAAGAACACAGCAAAGTATCCAGAAGTAAACATTGAAAATAACAAGACAGACAAAGGTGAAGATTGCAAACAGAGAACACATACGCTTATGCAACTAGTTTATGAGATTCCAGATGAAATAAAGACAAATAAAAACAGCACCATGCTCAAAGAGGCCCCACCGATTACAATTGTAGAGATCACGGAACAGAATGGTTGTGAATCCGAGCTAGATAGTGCGAGACAATGTGATAGTGATTACTTTAAAAGATCTAGTCCAGAATTAGGCAATAAGGTCGTATACGACGTTTTAGCTACTAATGAACTAATAATGCAATGCGCTGAAGACTTTAAGGGAGTTTTAGAGAGTTCTTCGCCGGACGATTGTACGGATGAAGATTTGGAAGAATTGAAGAGGTTGTTAGAGAGTAAGCCGAAGTTGTTGGAGAAGTATGTTAGGGAGTGTGCGTCGACGGAGGAGGTTAATCGGCTGCATACTGTGACTTCTTATGGACCTCTGTCTCCGAGGCCACGGCATGAAGCTAGGAGTACATCGGTGACGTCAGATCTGTTTCAACTATGGCTGTCGTCGTCTCCCGTAAAGGTGAGCAAATTTTATTATGTCATACATTTTGGATCTATTTAAAGTAGCAGTTGGCGTTTAGACGCGAACTTTCGAGTTAATATTGACACGGATTTCAATTATGTTTACAAATTTTAGATGTTTGCCAAAATCAATGTTTAATATTAAACATTGATTTTCGAATAAGTAAATAGATTTTCTATTTTGTAAAAGTAACTTATACCGAAGTAATTTAATATTTACATACATATTTCATTAATAAAATTCAAAATTAATAAAACTAGCCTTTCATAATAATAAATTTCATCAATCAAAAGCTGAAAGCGATGTCATGATAAAACAGGGTCGGTTAATTTTCCTCTTAGATTAATTGCCCAATATTTTATGTTATAATAAAATTCCAACAGGTCGATATAATCTATAAAGAAAAGCTGATATGTGTAGTCTTTATTTTTATTATAACAAAAGCCATCAAAGCGATATATTTGTATGGCCTTTGTTGCCGATGTATGAAAATTTAAAGTTCCTTTGTTACTTTTTGAACTTATAAATTCTGCAGCGATTGAATAGTTTTTTCTCATTTTCCTAATTTCTCCCAACAGCTTTGTAATCTTTTCTTATAATCTTAAATAACTGTCAACTCCAGAAAAATATTGTTTATGTTGATTTAATTTCATAAAACTGAACCCGAAATTCGGTCCCCTCATAAATAACGCTGCAACGTAATAAAGCACCTATTTATAACCAAAGTTATATGAAGTGACGACCTTCTATTTTGTTTATCTTGTCATTGAAGAGAAGTTATGCTTACAACGCTATTGAATTTCGTATTCAAGAAGTGTATATTTAGACAAAAGCTTTCGTTGTAATAACATTTCCCATAGCTTTCTTATTTTTATGGATATTCCAGAATTAGATTCGTATAAGGAAATGATTATTCGCTTCTTTTAACTAAGGAAATTTCCGCTCTCTCTTAATTCTTTTCTTTTCTGTAATGAAATATTTAAGCTTATAAAATTTGGGTATCGTAAGTATCAAACTCTCTTTTATTAATGACTAGCTTTGCGCCCAGGCCCACGGCTTCGCCCGACTTGTCTAAAACTAAATAAACTTAAACCTTCCTCGAGAATCACTGTATCTATACCTATGTCTTATTCTGGGTCTTCAGCTACCTACACACTAAATTTCATTATAATTGGTTCAGAAGTATTTGCGTGAGAGAGTAACAAACATCCATCGATCCATCCTCACAAACTTTCGCATTTATAATATTAGTAGGATGTTTTTGGCCGAAAAAATTCCACCCAGCGAGAAAAACACCTTTCGAATAAACAACAAGCTACCGCAAAACAAGCGATACGTAGTTCTTTTAACCCATTGAGCCCCAAGCGGCCCGATCGGTCCCAGACACTAGATTTTCTATTGTGTCTGTGGTTCTGGGGCATGAGTTATTAGAAGTTAAACAAACGACAAGCAGTTATATTAAAACAGACAAACCCAATCAACAACATTAGTATCATCACCACTAGCCACCGTGTCCACTTGAAAATCCATTTAATTTATCTCAACGCTCAAGTGTCGAAAAACTACTCGATATCATATCACCCGTCACTTCCACCTATTCAAGTGTAGATAAGGCTTGATAAACAAATCTATTGACCGTATTTGATTGTTAGATTCTGTGACGTTCGCTTCGTTTCGCTTACGTTATGGTTGTGGGGTTGTTTGTATTTTTTATTTTATAATTTTTGGCTTTGATATCGATCTAAGAACTTGTCAACGTTAAGGCCTGTTCAAACTACAGCGGTATCCGCTAGCCGCTACCGCCGTGGGTAGCGGTATCCCGATGGACACGCGATTAAATCTCTTACATAGTATATTATAGAAACTCAAATCCCGTACCGATCCGAGTACGATAGTTATATAACGATAGATATACATATAGTTTGAATAGGCCTTTATTTAGGCCGTCTAACGCCATCACTTTCGCATATTGAAAATAATACTGCTATAAGAGAACCCTGATATTCCACCTATATCATGTAAACCTAACCACTACAATTGATTGCAAGATGTGGGCCCTGTAATCTCTGTATCGAAAACAAACCTTTTATGTACTAGTTTACGTGATATAAGCAACTTTAACGCACACATGCAAAATTATAAAGGCGCATGCAATGTCTTTGTAATTGTCTGTTTGCATGAAAACTGAAAGGGATGGGTCGTCTACCAACAGTTAGCTAATATTTTTAAACATATTATATTTGGTAACAAGCTGTTGACTGCATCTTCGCCCGCTTTATTAATTTTATTTAATTTATTTTATTTCCTTGAAGGTAGAATTTATCAAAAGCCTTTATTTTAGCGGATTATTAAGAGTTTCTTTTTATGTTATCACGCGGCATGTCGACTATCTCACATCAACTTAACTGATCAATGTGATACAAGTCCTCAAACTGTTATCAATCTTTTCTGAATTCATCAAAATCGATTCAGTCGTTTTGCCGTGGAAACTTATAAACCTACCTAAATACTACAAAGACAAACTCCCTTGCAGTTATAATAATAATCAGATCGATAAATATCTCATTAATATTGACGATAAAATTGTGACTTTACCGTAACAATTTTGATTTATGTATATTATGATTGCTATCTTTATGTAATGGCTCTATCGCGTGGTCCAATTATTAAACTGAATATTTAAAGCACTTTAGCTTTGTAAATCACATGGGAATACACTCATACTAAAATTATTCTGTTTCTATAGATTAACATTTAAGCGGTATTTATAAGTATACATAAAAATCAGTAACTGTGTGGATATAATATTATGTTTATTTATTGAGATATAATTGAATACATAATTTTTTAAGTAATTTTTAATCATGTCTGCAATCTCTTATTATGCCTGAGTTTTACCATGGTTTTACTACACGATTGAAGTTAAAACGAAATGACGAATTTATAATTTACTTTTTTCAGTTTCATATTTATTCTAACATTTTTTTTATACCTGTCGTTTGACAATAGGAAAACATACATACAAATACAATACATACATACAAATATAAAATACCTACATATAAATATTTAAATAAATAGTAAATACGTATCTATGAGTGAGATATATATATTGATCGTGAAAAGTAGCTTGTATTTGCTTTACCTAATAAACAACAAAAATCGGTTTAGCGCAGTTTATATTATTCATAAACACGACTTATATTTACATTATGTTATCTAAAATCAATTCACTTGGCTGATTCCAAAGCCTGTTCAGGAATTGCGTTGTATATCAGTTTCATGCCTTGTGTCGTATTTTTCTCCGGTCGTAAAAAGTACATTTTATATGGCCACTTAGATAACTCTCCGAGGAAATTATTTGCGAGAGAAAGCCGGGAAATACATTAAGGCATTATAAATTAACTTTTCTCTTATTGCAGTTTACCTACTTAAATTCGTCGGAATCGGAATTACGATTTTGTCGAATTATGCTGCTAAATTGAATTGCTATTTGACGCGAGAACGATTTTTACCATTTGGTTATATTTAATTTTGATAGTGTTTTATTTAAATTAAATCTGTAATAATATTATGAATGCGATAATGTATTTTTATTACAGACATTGATGATTCTAAAAACCATTAATTAATAAAGAAAGGGATATAGATAGAAGATTTATAAACAGACATATAGTATTTGATAAGCACGTAGACCAGAAGATACGAAAAAAACAGGTAGCAAGTATATTAAAAGAAAATTTTCGTTGTTATTTCCTGTTATGACAAGGTAATGTTACTCCAATTATGTATCCTAGGTGTAATAGAACAACGTCTGTGATCATCTGGTAAATAAAACGCGCTCTAAAACAAATGTTACCATCAAATGAAAAGGCACATAAAACTTTTAACTAAAAGTACAATTTATCCACCGCTCCACTAATTGGAAACTCAACTCTAGTGCACGCTAAATCTCTTTAAAATGTAAGTTTTTACAGAACAATCCAGTTAAAGGGCTGTTGACACAGTTTTTCAAAGATTTCATTCGGTAAATGGATTACACAGAAATCTTTTGATTTACCTTCGTTCATTTTACGGGGCGTTTTAACTTTGAGCTCGGCTTTAAAACTATTACGGTGCTCATTATTATACTGCTATTAAAGTGGGCGATGAAAATGGAAAACTTTCATTTTGCTTAGTTTTTATATAAACTAGGGATGTAACGATACATGATTTTGCCGATACGATACCGATACCGATATTTGTAATCAAATATCGGCGATACCGATACCGATACCGATATCGATGGCTTGGTAGAATAATAAATAGTGAATTATGCATAAAAGTTACCAACATTTAACAGAGACTCAACTGTAAATCGTATTCTTTTAAACAACAATGCCAAATCAAAAAACAAGAAAACCATTTATTTTAGTATTATTATTTTGCAAAGTCAGTTAAACTTTAAGTTATACACAATATACAATCAGTTCCTAATAAAAGTTTACTTTTGGTAGAGTTTTTTCAAAAAACAACGTGCGCACGCGCGGGCGGCCTCCCGCATCGTTCATTGGGCATATATCGGCTTGCCGATTATATCGGCCGATATATCGGTATCGGTATCGTTACATCCCTAATATAAACCTTGAAAGTACATAGCTGTGTTATCATTATTAAAAAATTAGATCCATTGTAATCATAATAAGGTCTTCTTTTTATATTAAGTATTTTTCCGATAATTATTTTACAATTAAATAATTAAATTTTTATATTAATTTAGCGATCTCATCCAGAGTACTATTAACGAACTTAAAGAGACATATTTAAAAGAGGTGGGTGAGGAAAAATAAAGTAAAATAAAGTATAATAAATAATAATATATCTTTGTGTTTCCTTAAACATTTTTCACGGGAATTACCCCAAACCGTGGATCCGTGAGCATTTTAACAAATGGTGGACGCATTCACTTAACAACTTTTGAACTACCGCCAAGAAATGTAACATCTCTATAATCACGCCCACTATATTGTTGAATTGATGAATAAATCGGGATTTAAATCGGTTAAAATACTTTTATAGCGTTCGAATAAATAGCTTTAATATTAACTAGCTTTTCGCCCGCGACTTCGCCCGCGACTCAAAGAAAAACCCGTTCCTGTAGCATTTCCGGGATAAAACCTATCCATAGAGGGTAATCCAAATTACCCACTATGTGTGCCAAATTTCATGAAAATCAGTTCATCAGTTTTAGCGAGAAGGAGTAACAAACATTCGCATTTACGTATAATATTAGGTATAGTTAATAGTAGCACGAATAAATCAATGTTTACCTACATTCGTTCCTCAAACTTTCCTTTAATTTTCTTGGTGCTGACAGAAAACATCATCTCGTATTTTTCCTGAGTATTTTTCATACAAAATTGTGTTTCTTGTAACAAACGTCAGATTTGGCAGCATTGTCGTCGGAATTAGCATTTCATTCTGATTAAATTCTGATGGCATTTCGGGGTTCGTTTGTGAAACAGCTGTTGGCTTTCTATTGCTAATTTCTTTTGGTAACAATTAAATTATGAAGCTTCTGTTGTAATTGAATTAAGCCTTTCTTACATTGTGTGTATGAAAGTAAACGAAGTCACGGTGTAAAATGAATAAAGGAAAGAGCAAAGTTCTTTTTGTATGTACCAAATAAGTTTTGATAATACGTCTGTTTTTGAAAATAATTTCTTTTGACATAATACTATGCCATATTTATTTCATACTAGCTTTCCGCCCGCGGCTTCGCCCGCATTTTCAAAGATAAACCCGCATAGTTCCCGTTCCCGTGGGATTTCCGGGATAAAACCAATCTTATGTGTTAATCCAAGTTACCCTCTATATGTGTGCTAAAATTCATTGTAATCGGTTCAGTAGTTTTTGCGTGAAAGAGTAACAAACATCCATACAAACTTTCACATTTATAATATTAATAGGATTTAACATCAGTTCAATCCATATTATGTGGTCAAACTCATTATTAAAAATAAATAATCATGTTTTGCATTTAATAACCAAACAAATAATAATTTACGAACAGTCTTTCATAACGTATAGCCAATATGAGCGTTACGTGTACGGAACCCCAATATAAAAGGACGATACGTTCTTACTAGCTTTTTATATTCTACGTGACACGAATATTAAAGTGAATGAAAATTATTACGCTTTGGAATCAGTGCGGTCGTGTCACGTTTTTATGGTTATTTCTGTATATTCCTCAATAATACATGAGTTTAGGTCAACTATGATGATACCTGGTGAAAGAATTCATCGTGAGGAAACCGACAAGTGGAAGAATATAAAGTTCGACGACATGTGACATCTGCCAAGCCGAACTTGGCCAGCGTGGTGGATTATGGCCTGTACCCTCATAAGAGGCCCGTGTCCTAGCAGTTGGAGTGATGGTGATAGTACTTCCCCGCGACTTCTTAGTAGTACTTGGTTGTATTTGCTTCAAAACTGACGAAGTTTCATACAAAGTTAATCCTAGACTAATAAGCAAGCTACTACCTACGCCTTATTCTAAACTAGGTAAAAGTCTAACTAGATACTGGTACTAGATACAGAAAATTCTATGAAAAAGTTGGTAGGTTGAAGGTTCGTTATCCAAGATCGTCTAATTTACTTTTATAAGATTGAGAAGTAAGCTATAGCCAAACAAAAACCTTTCAGTAGTTATTGAATAATCTTTGAAAATCAGGATTTTTTTTTGGTATCTAAGGGTGATTTCATTTATGTTTATAGATAAATACGGCAAAATTACTTTAATGTTCTTATGATAATAATATAAGCAAGAGAATTTTACAATAATATACTTACTATAGAACTTTCAACTAATTCACGAAGATAACCAGAAACTATTTATCACAACAATTATATGCAAATGTCTGTGAAAACCGCATGAAAATCGGCACATTCATTTTTGAGAATACTACGTTCACACAGACGATTTATAAATAGACTTCGTAGTTCGTACTGCAATAAATACCTTATTTAACTCCCTATCTGAATTAGAAGCCTCGATATTGGTTTAAATGGATTGACTGGATAATCTGTTAATCTCCGAGAGGCTTTAAACGTAGCCTTCGTTCGAACTATTTAGATGAAATTAGATGTATTTTTAACTACCTAACGTGTTTGTAGAAAAACGTTTTATATTATACTAGCAATGCCCTGCGGTTTCACCCGCATAGATAGCGATATCGTTACAGTGAAAAGTCTACTATAGGTCGGACTATAGATTTAATTTTTATTCACATGAAAATCACCTTTACCCCGTACCGCACTAAGGCCTTTTTTTATTTTTTTTGTTTTAGTGGGGAAATCTTTCATAGATACCCACGGCCTCCGGGGGACGGCCGTGAGTTATGTCGGATTCCTACCAACCAAAACCCCACTATGTTCCGTCAAGACGCATATTGGTAGAATTCCTCCGTGACCCCCGCGCTACGGCCTGCTCGAACAGTATACCTACTATTTTCTGTAGATTGACACTTTTAAAAATTCGTTATATCTTTTGAATGGAATATCCAATTCTTTTCATTTAAAAAGTATTTTGCTGGTATTGAAACAGTCTATAATAAAACATCATTTAATGGGATAAGGATTAATATATGTGTATGGATAACATGGTTTGATTACTGACGGCACTTCTGAATACTTTGAAAACGTAAAAAAATTGTTGTAGTAACATAACTACCGAAGATGGACATATGGTATCGCGGACTTTCTTGTAGATATTGATCCATTCTATAATACCGTAGAACATTTTTTTGTTCTATCTTCAATAGATTCCGCAGCGCACGCGATGACAGAAGTTTTATTGAGGATTTTTTTACACCTTGGGTTACATTATTGCATTTTTGGTAAGGATCTCTAATTTTTTTGAAAATGCAATATAGCCTATGTTGCTCAGTAAAGATGCAGCTTTCTAATGGTGAAAGAATTTTTGAAATCGGTCCAGTAGTTTATGCGTGAAAACCATACATACATACATACATACTTACAAACTTTTCCTCTTTATAATATTAGTATAGATGAGCGCATAAGAGTAAGTCGCATGCAAAAAGCTAGTCTAAACATATACGTGCTAATTCACATCGTGTCTTAATAAACGGTTTCATATTGTTATACGGAAACATTAATTTATCGGAACGGATCTCTGATGATCTTCCGTCCCATCGGACTATGAGTGACGACTATAATCTTCTTTCTCTTAATTCTCGTGTCACAATGTTAGTTACCATACTCCTCCGGGCTCCGAGATGGCTAGACCGATTCTCATGAAATTTTGTTTGCCTATAAGGTACATCTGAGAATCGGCCAACATCTATTTTTCATACCCCTCAGTGAAAAGTTGGCCGGGACCGCTAGTACAATAATATAGGTCGCTAATGACGTGTTTTATAATAAACTAGCGGTCCGCCTCGGCTACGCCCGTGGTACATATTTCGCAATTAAAGGTTAAGCCTATATGTTCTTTCTCAGGATCTAAAGATTATCTGTGCCAAATTTCATCAAAATCGGTCCAACAGTTTATGTGTGAAAACCATACATACATACATACAAACCTTTCCTCTTTATAATATTAGTATAGATACCAATAGTGAATCCTTACAGTTCAATGATCAGATTATATATATTAATATCATACTTATAACAGCTTGAAAATCGTGAATTTACTTACATTTAGTATTTTAACACGCTTATCCTAGCTTCACCTGTATGTTTGTATGTAACCGACTTCAGATTCGATTTCGACCCACTTTACACGGCCAGATTTAATTCAAACTTTGTACACTTATCAAGGATCGGTTATAACAATAGATACAATAATTTCTAATAATTTCATGAGTTTATCTTATTATACTGAAAAGAATCTCTAAGACTTTTGAGATTGAGTATTATTTTTCTATTAATCTACATATAAGTACTGTATATATTTTAAGCGTTCAATGCCTTAAAATTTATCATTTATAAAATATTGAATGCTATTTAAAACTAAATATTTTTATTGATTCTAAGCTATCATAGCTATGTTACAAATGGCGCGGAGATGCGAAATCTAAAATTCGTTGAGAAAACTTTTAATACACTTTTGAGACATTTCCATTTCAAAGTTAGATTAGATATGTTTTTGAATAACAGTCTCTATCTAGTATAGAAAGGTTACGAAAAGTGGATCAGGGAAACAGACTTGAAATGCATTTGCCCTTTTTCTGAGTTAAGTCGTTTTTAAATATAATTAATCAGAAGTATTTGAGTTCCATTTTGCACGCCTCATAAGCGAAGCGTTGAGGTAGTAGACCGGGAGATACTGACACAAAATTTCGAGTCAGTTGTAACAGGATGGCGGTTCTACAGGGGTCTTAGTACGCAATGACAAAAAGAAAAATGATGGTGTGAACGCTGGTACCGGTGGGTTAGTCGCGTGGGCGTTAGTCGAACTCGTCGGAAAAATAGCGAAAGTCAAACGATGTGTAACACAAAAATTTTAGAATTTACCGATAGCCCATAAAAAAGAAG